>VDFB02222309.1:0-10801 GCA_007258455.2 Sequoia sempervirens | reverse complement strand
CTCCACAACTCATGCAAAGTTACTCTCTTCAATTAAGAGCTAATTTTTCCCATCTTCATAATATCTTCATATCAATTTCATCATTGAGCTTAGCAAAGGATTGGGAAAGGGCTATTTTCCACAATAGCACCAATCCACTATGGGATAGGATTCATTTCATGTTTTGTATGCTTTAATTTGTCTTGTAATTTGTTTGCATCTTGAAACATGATTTATTATTTCATAGGGATGTCTTATTCAATTTGCTTAAAGTTTACTAATGGTTGTTTGTTTTGAGCAAATGCAGATTTAGCATCCACATGTATAATCGAGGATTACACTATATAAATGTTATGGTCATAGAGATGCTCAACAAGTGCCAATAGTTGGAGATTACCACTTGCTCTTAAGGGGATTGGAAGCTCTCTGCGTGATAAGCCTCCTACAGTGTGGAGGGATGCGAGAAACAAGATTTCTCAAGCAAAAGCAATATCAAATTATCACAAAGATGGGCTTCTCAATTGTATATTGGAAAAAGATGTCCTAGAATGCTTTTTAGATTTGGGGGTATTTCTAGAGGAATATATTGGACTTGTGGGTTTATGTTCATTAGTCGAAATCTATTGAGCCTTGTGAACTCATTCCTTGCTTCCTTGCTTATGGTTCATTCCTATTAATTGTTTGGATTTTAGTTGGATGCAAACCAAGGTGTCACGTGCAACTCATATGTTCAACAAACATGGTTGAATCATTGTTTTGAATAGATTTACAATATATTATTAAGTTGCTTCTTGGCTATCTATTATAAAAAGCATTTCTGCCACTCCAATTCTATTTTTAATTAATGTTTCTTTATTAAAGGGGTTTAATTTTTACTTGCTCTACTCAACTCACAGGGCTTCAACTTTGTAAGAAATTAAATTATATGATAATTAAAAAAGGATTTTCCATTATAATTGTCTTAAGGGGTGTATGGGCAGTGCTGAAATTGGTTGTTGGTAGATAAATTGATGATCGTGGAGCCTATGTTCAAAAAGAAATTGCATTATGAAAATAATTTGTCCTGATTTTGTATGCATTCCTTATAAATTTTGATCTCACTTGTCTTTAAAAGGTAGCTTGTTTGCATATGAAAGGAACATTTTCATTAAAAATACATACCCAATTCGAGATAATGAGTGCTTCTAATGAATGGAACAACTAAATATTTCAAAACATTGTTAAGGTACGCATAGCACGAAATAAATTAAGGTAAGCATAGCTAAATTAAGTTTCATTGTTCTCTCTAAATAGCTTGATAGGTTGTAGTTATAATTTTGGCTATAGGTTTAGTTTTTATTTTGTTACAGGGTGAGTACATGTCACTGGTATGACTAACCTTGAATGGCTTGAAGATTTATTAATGTACATTTTTTGGGGGATTAATAATCTTCATTGTATTCCCCTTTTGTTCTACTATGTTCATTTATGTAAGTGCAACATGAGTTTTCAACTAGCAAGTTGCTACATCAAATTAAAGGTAACTACATCAAATTTAACCCTTCATAGGGCATGCCAATCCTATCATATGAAAATATGACATTTAAACTCATTCATAAGGAAAGTATAATCTAATCTTAAGTTGTATTATAATCACAAAACATCCACAAAATGCCCAATCTCTTTATGTTTGGTCGATTGAGAGCCACATCCCTTTTTGCATTTCGATTTTTTTTTGGTTAGGCCCTTTCTTGGCAAGCATGTTAGTGTCATGTAGTTTTAGCTTCTAGGTTAGAGGCATCAAATTTTTTGTTTGGTGTGTTTTCCCTATCTTCAAAGACAAGTAAGATCAAAATTTATATGAATGCATAACAAAATCGTGACAAATTATTTTCATAATGCAATTTATTATTGAACATATGTTCCATGATCATCAATTTATATGCCAACAACCTATCTCAGCACTACCCATACACCCCTTAAGACAATTATAATTAATTTTCTTTCAACTGTCCATCATAGCAAATTCAATTTTTGGGAAAGAAATACAAAGCTTTGTAAAAATTTCAATTCAACTTGTATAAAGCTTGCATATACCTCTTACTATCCACAATGCTATATCTTTATTGTTGTATATAATACAACTTTTGTTATGATCAATACCATCTTCTATAAACACGAGTGCCTACAATTTAAAATTAAAAGCAATACAAAGTCTTTTTTGATCCCACAATGTTATCTTTTGCACTTGTATGGTATTATTCTCTCTTCTTATTTTCAATCTATACATTCCAATATGGACCAACATATTGAAAATTAATATTGTATTGCTTTGACCCCCAACAACCCCTATCATGGAAAACCAAACAGAACTTTTGCAAGCAAAGTGTTCTCATCGTAACCAGCTACAATGAATAAGGTACCATGCAATGAAGGATTCTATTAATAGAGGGAGACAAGCAAATTGTCACGATCTCCATGCAGGAGCTTCCACATCCACCCCCTCTTCTTCCATTAACCCCTCCCCACTACAAACACCTGCACCCTCTCCTCCTAGTAACTCCACCCCATTACAAGCACCTACAACTCATATGCACTCTATATTACAAAAGAATACATACCCTAGGAAAATATTTTGCTTTCTATCCCTAGGACATTTTGACAACACTAGGATGGCTAATAAACATATCCAAAGCCATTTGGGTTAGTAGGATGGCTAGCCATGCCATATAGCTCAGCACTCTAAAAGGAATTAATTTTTAATTAAAAAATAAAAAGGACAAAAAAGTATCCTGGTCTGCCTTGCTCATTGGTGATGGAATTCATGCTATGAGCATCTGTAGAGTATCACTATTCATGATAGAATCATCTCTACAGTAGCACCATTCACTCTTCGAGCAGTACTCAATGGCATTCATACCAATATTAGTGAATGGCATTAGTGCCCTGGAACCCATTCATGGTAATATCATTTTAGTGTTCCACCATTCTAGGAGCTTGTATCAGATAAGGATTTTTTGAAACTATTTATTTGTGCAATGAAATTTGTTTCTGCAGTTACGAGGCATATTTAGAGTAATTAATCTTTAAGAATGAGTTATGAGTCAATTTATAGTGCATCCTTACAGGCATAAACAAGACAAGTGAAGTGTGATCCAAATTGACTTGGATGAGGCCTAAATCCAAGTTCTTGAACAAATTAGCTTAATAGTTTTAATGAGCTTGAGCTTTCTAGGGAAAAATAATAGCAATTCAACTTACAAGATCTTTTTCAATAGCTGATTTAGGTAAATTTAATCCATTAGTAGGCTAATCGTGACACAAATATAGTGAAGAAATGCATTCATTTTGATTTATACATGGTCACGGGATTATATCTAAGACTGTTTTTTTCACATTGTATCAAATTGCAATGTGCTTATGGGCTCAATTGTATGGAAATCAATGATTCTCTAATTTTCTGAGCTGGGGGTTGGGCTTTTGGGAACAACAAAAATTTAACTTAATTTTGGAGATAGCAGGGGTCCTGATAAGCTGTTATATATATAGTATTTACACAAAATGTACAAAATTTTATATAATATTTACATAATCATGAGCCTATGTATCATTTTATTGCTTTCTAAAGTCATATATACCTTACTATAATCTTAGTCAGGACAAATAATTTGTATTGTTTAAAATTTGATGTTTGTTGCCAAATTATCTCTTAAACTTACCTCAAGATTCAAATTGTATTTATTATTTATTGGCCATTTTGCTGCTCTGCCACTATCAATTGGTTTATGCTCCTCCAAACTCTTTACTCTCTAATTATTGACCTTCAGCTACTCCAGATTTAGCGACCCTCTGACTGAAAATGATTTCAATAGAGGTTTAGAATATGCTTATTAAAATGAAAATTGACCAAAAGAGCACATTTAGGATGAATTTTTGTTTCAAGTTACCAAATACAGAGGGGTCGATCGTAAAGTTATTGCAAGATTCTATAGGGCAATATTATAAAAGGAAAAGTGATGAATTCCAGCTGTAGCGATGAGGAACAAAATCTTGAAATAGTGGCTAGATTGTGTAGAGGCCAAGAAACATAGCCAAATAAAACCAAGGCAAATGAAACCGGAGACAGAGAATGAGTATCCAACAACCTTGGATGTTTTTACATGCCTCCAATCATCATTAAATGCATGACACCAATCCTCGACATAAATGCATTGCGAGAATTATAGAAAGCAACAAATAGGCAAGATGTTTCAGTGGTAGTGCATCCTTTCTCATGCACAAGGTGTATGTATCAATGGGTAAATGGATTATGCAAAATCATTAGAAACACAGGAAATGAAAGAGGAGAGAATCTTGGAGTGCTCTGCCGGCTGCAAATCGAACAAAGCTGTACTCTATTAGGCCTCAAGTTTCTTTGCTTCTCTTTCTAATGTAAATACCCTATTATTCCCAAGAATGTTGGTCAAAAAGGTTCTTGCATACCTACATATAATGACCAAAACATAATTAGGACTCAAAATCTTGGGAATTTCATATATGGTCAGATTCAAACTGTATTGAATGATAAAAAAAAAAAAACAGGGTCACCCTTATACCCTTAAATTGTTAAGAATGCCAAACAATTTGGCTCTTTTCTCTGTGAAGCTTTGGATTCTTGATGGGCTTTTAAGTGATGAGAAAAATTAAAGAGTTTCCCCAACTATGTGAAATCCTGTGTGTCCTGGCACCACCATCCCTGTACCCTCATTTCTCTTTCCTTTCCTTCTCAAATTTAACAACACAGAGATAAAATAGTAAAGATAGTGATCAATAGAATTCTATGTTTCTGGATCTTGAAGATCTGTTATGCGGGTCTTCATTTATCATATTAGCTTCTTCCAACCATTTCAAAACAAAGGGAGATGAAACAAAGACAAATCACCAAAGTAAACAACATGCATATTGACAAACAAGATTATATTTAAAGTAAGAATCTCACAATCTGATTGACACTGTCATGTAACTCCTTGGCAGCTTTTTTAGATCTTTCTCAAGCTCTTTCTTTCAATGGATTGTGGATTGATTTGCACATCATCCTGTGATGTTGAATGCAAGTTTGAAGCTACTCTTCAATGTTTTTATCTACTTCAACCAACCAACACTGGAAAAATGCTACTTCAAGTAAATTTCGAGCCCTTTTTAAGAGCATATCACTTGCAATTATGATTCATTTTGAACCCCTGGATATGTTTTTCTATGACTCATCCATTTTTGTTCTATGTAATTTTTGTTAAGCACATAAGTTTTCTATCTTATTTGTTGAAGAGAATTGCTGCATTAGAAGAGTTTTTATGTATTCCAGATTCAGTTGAAGTAATGAACACTGCTGTATCTGAGGAGTTGATAGCCTCCATCAACTCCAGCTTGACAAAGGTGTTTCTCCTTATTCCATTGTCACACATTTGTAGTAATGTGAACATAAGCATTTTAGTTAGATATCAATCCAGTAATTAAATACTTTCCATGCAGATGGGATTCCAAGATTACAACCCTCTAAACCATGAGCAAGGTTGTCATACAAAATTGAATTGGCGTGTTAAAGAAAGTTTACAATTCAGGAGTATTCATTTAAAGTGTTTCCATATGCAATGGATTATGCGAGCTTTATGCATCAAAGCAAGTTTGAATGGGGAAAAAGGTGACTTCTAATGGATTGTGCTCTTATTGCAAATCTGTGCCGTTGCCAACACCAAAACTGCAACAGATCTTCCAATCAATAGCCAGAACTTACCAATCAATAACCATAAATCTCTCCTCATTCAATCACCAAAGCCAGGTGGTGAATAGAATTTACCAATCACCAAATATAGGGCAGAGCAAGGGAATCTCGAACCTGATAACTGAAGAAAAGAAAGACATGAAAAAATGTGCAGGCCTACTAATATTTCAAAGCAGTTATGAATCGTAACTTGTTCAAAATAGATATTCTTTGGAATTCAGGCGAGAAGCCATATATTAAGCTTATAAATGCAAAGCTCATCTAATTTCTGAACATAGAAGAAATGAAAATATTATTTTGAGGTCTAATACTTTTTAGATGCCCAAGTCACATACCAGAACATAGAAAGCTGAGAAGACAATTCCTTCTACCCCTGCTGTGAGCAAACATAGCTGAAACTGTATAATTGTTTAAGTGGAATAGCTGCACAGACAGAAAACTGTCAATATGCATCCTATAAATTGTGCGTACAAGTTTCAAAAGTAAGCCAAAACCTTATATATATGAATAGTCCTATTTGCCCTTATTCTCACATGCAGGTCCCGAGAACTAAAATTCAGGCATGTTCATAGAGAAGTCAGACCAGCGTCTTGAACAGTGCCACTATATACAGAAGCATGTAAGAATTTTTGAGATATAGGACTATTCACTTACCATATGTAAAATGAAGGGTAATCCCAATAATTAATAGTCCAAATTATTTGATTTTTGCTTGGCTTCGAAAGGTGTGATGTGGATTTGTTTTAAAGCAACTTGAGTTGGATATGCTTTAAATTACTTTAAAACAACTCAAGTTAGATATGCTTTAAAGCAATTCAAGTTGGATTTTCAGCAACAATAGTTTTTTATTCTTTAATAGAATGTTTCCAAGTTTGCGAGGATAAGATAAATCCTAGAGTGATTTTATGTGTAATTAAGGCAAAAATGAAAATTCTTTTCTTTATCGAATGACTTTCTATATGTATAAGATTGATGTAGTAGCTACCATTTGCATTTTCCGAAAGAAAAGTTTTTGTTAGGCTGGAATAGATGATCCAACATTTGCAAGTTTTTTCCCTCATTTGGAACCTACATTAATTACGTATGGTATCTTTTTGTGATTTATTGCCCGGTATTTTTTTTTCTTCCGTTGTTATTAGGCACATTAGTGCTTAATTGCTTATTAATTATTTATAAATCAGATATTTGATTACTGTGCGTTTATTTGAACTTAATTAATTTATTCAGTGGGTTGCCAATAATTAACAGTCCAAATCCCATTGAAAGCCAATGCTTCAGCCTTGCAGCAAGCTCCTGTGTATTAATTTTACATAGCATGCCAGAATAGTGGAAGATCTTAAAAGCACTAGAGCACAAGAGTTTGAAGAGGGTCTAAACAACATGGAATTTTGCCCTTCTTAGTGGAAGAATTTAAATGCATATTTGGGACTCTAATGCCTACTGTCTACTTTCAACCCTTCCTAATTGCGTGTCTCATAAATAGTGGGTTCATAGGCAGTCAATATTACCACATGCCTGAAAATACAACTACAAGAAGATAAATGGTCTTACCTGGTCCTATTCTTAGAGTTTGCGCGCCTTGTGTATGCTACACACTTTGCATTCATTTGCATACATTCTACCAGACCAGTAGAAATGATAACATCTGACAAAAATACCCCTTTCCATTTTGCTTTGATGGATCTCCATACCCTTTTCCAAATCTCTTCTTTTGCCACAGGCTGGAGGATTGCCATCTATTTGGTAAGCTGCAATTATCACTGTGAGAAGCTGTTTGGGTTTATCGAGGGCACAGAGAAGCTGTTTGGGTTTATCGAGGGCACAGAGAAGATCAATTTGCAGCAATGTGAAGACAACGAAGAGTATATGCTGCTGCCCTACACAGCATGCTCCGCCATTTGTCTACAAACCCTATGCAGGTGAGAAACAACACCACACCAATTCGAGAGTTTATATGCTGGTCCTCTGATTTGAAAGCCGATGAGTTCTACAGATAACCCAATCGAAAGAATATTGACTCAAAGCCAAAAAAATGATGAACGACTGAAATTCCTTACATTGTAGTCCATCGCAATCTGCTCCGTTCAGCGTCAAAAGAGGTTGGAAAACCTCAGCGTGGGGACGCCTTCGGCGTAATTATCTTCAAGTCAATGATACATTAAAAAACTGATATTGACTTAACCAGTGACGTTATTAGGGGTAACCTGTGACGATAGCAGTATTAAAAAAACAATTGCTCTCAAACGCATTCAGCAATATAAAAATGGATCATTTTCTGTCCAAGTCTAACGAATATTTAATGACAATAATAAGAAGTGAGTCACAATGGTAAAATCTTCGTTTCTAAGAGCAAGTCAATTGAAAACAGTCATTCAACGGCAGAAGGCTAGGGCTACGGCATTTTTGGCAATGAACAAAATCCCTGGCGGAGATATATAGAAAAATTCGTTGACCAGGGTGTTGACTTTTGTTGCAAGCAGCTCGGATATATACCGACTCCTGAGAAAGAGCAATAACATTTGTTTCTCTTTTTGAAATGACAAGCAAATCTCTCATTCATGAATGACGGGGTTTCGAAACTTTTGGTATTTAACTTAGTGGCAATCGCACCTTGTGTGCAATGGGTACGCCCAAGAGGTGTGGAAGGTCAATTAGAGAAAAAAGGGTTATTTTCTGTATTATAATATTACTAGGAATAGAATCTTGGTGTGCAATGGGTACACCGAAGATGTGTGGAAGGTCAAATTGGATAATATATATTGGTACATTTGTGCAATAAAGGTCTTATGAGAGAAGTGATATGCATCCATTTACAAGGATTCAAACACAATTGAAATTGAACCATTAAATAAAGAAAATAATAAAGCTCCTTAACCATAAATATCTACATGCATGGACCCATTTTGTTTGATTTTGCTATTTTGTATTTATAAATTTCCTTTGTTAGGTCTATCATTAATAAGGAAGAAATAGTTAGGATTGTGAGTCTTAATAACGAATATGTCCCCTACCAATTTTTACAATCTTCTAAAGGTGTTCATTATATTATTGATCAAAACAATAAGCAAACAAATATGAATTTTGTGAATTAGAGAGAATAAATGCAATAAAAGTGGATCAAATATGCATAAGAGAGGACAAATCTATAGACACATAAGTGATATAGAGGTGCAAAATCAATCTAAGGCATATGTGCATGTCATACATAAAATTTGAGGTGATATACAGGTAGAAAGAAAACATTCCCAAACTGACAATAAAAAAATTCTATAATACTCATTAAGTTATTCATCTTAGATTATTAAGTGAAATATCCCTATATTTCACTTCTAATTTCCTTAAATAATATTGCTTTTTCTTAACCTTGAAAACTATATATATAATTAAGTTTTATTTTCTTATACAAATATTCAAGTCATGAAATATTTTCAAATAATTTTATATTTCATATAAAACTAAAATGTCATTTTAAAATTAAATAAATTTTACAATCTTTACATTTAACAAATAAAAATTATTTGTACATGTCTTAAAAAGTCTTAAACATATTCTATAAAACTACTAATTCAATACACTTGATAAATTCCTCGTATTTTTTTTTTTTAATATATGCATACATCTCATAAATAAAATTAACTTTAATATAATTTAAATCAAGAGATCTATTTATTTATAATAGTTACATGGAGATTTATGTCTTTGATTTTATGCCAATATTCCCCGCCTTCCTCTAAGGTTGCCCACCATTCATTCGTCCCTCTTGACTCCAGGTATTTAATTTTAGAGTACTCGAACCACTCTAGCCTCTTCAACCGCTCCAATCCGTCCACCTTCTCCACATTCGGACATCCCCGAAGATAGAACTCCTCAAGACATGCCATCGCTCCCTCCTCCAATTTTGGGAACTGCTTTAATGAAATGAAATCTCCAATAGCCAAGAAGCGGAGTTGTGGAAAACCTCCCGACTTTCCAAACGCCTTTGGCAATTCTCTGCACCTCTCATTCCCATCCAACGTCAAACTCACTAGATTGGGCATCGTCTGTAATTCCGGATAATTAATGCAATCACAATCCTTTAAATAAAGGTTCCTAAGATTTGCCGAACAACATATCCAACTTGGCACTACAAACCTTTCTAGGTGAAGACATTCCAGATGTTTCATTGCTGTAATATTCTCCGGAAGCCTGGTTCTCTCAACAATATTATGCGAAATATGCAGACAACGCATCTTCACCAGCTGCGCAAGGATCCCTTCTTCCATCCTCTTCAACTGCATTTCATGGTTAAGAAATAACTCTAGTTCCTGAAGCTGAGTCATAATGCCCAAATCGCCTACCCCCATGAATTTGTCCTCTTCCATGGAGAAGCACAAAACTAATCGCAATGTTCTCAAGGAGGCTAGCTTGCTTATTCCCTTTGGCATGCAATCAAAAACCCCGCATTGTAAATGCTGAAGACATTCAAGTTCACCTATCCATACTGGTAATGAACTTACCTGATAAGGTAAAGCAAGAAACAAGAGACTTTTCAGATGTCTTACACACTTGGGTACCCGTTCAATTTCTGTATAGTTCAAATTCAAGACTTTAAGAAGAATCATATTTCCAACAGAATCAGGCAATGTCGAGATGTTTGTGCGCTGCAAATCCAGTACGCGCAGTCCTCTCATACTGGTAAACAAGCTTTTCGGAATGCTTGTAATCTCCCAATTTCTTTTCAGTGAGAGTGTACGGAGATAAACAGGATGGCTATCTGAGATGGCATTGATATGTACACCTTTGTTGTCCAGTAATATACGGCACCAACCCGCGGCACCACCTGTATGTGTAGAGATTTCCTTAACAGAAAAAACACATTTATTTTCTTTCGATATGTGTATGGCCAAATCATGCAACAAATCATGAATTTGACAATATTTGATTAACTGAAGGGAATTGCCATCAAGTATCTCATATATTTGAAGTAGACACAGCTGCGCAAGTTGATCTAACCAATCCCAGGCCATATCCCACTGCTCCTCTCCTACTGGGATGAACCCTTCACCTATCCACAGATTTATCAAATACTCTGCATCTATCTTCTCA
>VDFB02222306.1:0-12848 GCA_007258455.2 Sequoia sempervirens | reverse complement strand
AGCCTTAGCCTTTGACCTGCAAATAAAAAACTAAGGCAGATTGAAGAAGAATGTCCAACTTTGACAACATAGTTGATGGACTTTTTTTCTGAATGAATCTATAAAATTAAAACCCATTAGAGAACACAAAATGTCTAATTTCTAAATATATAACTTTTATTAAGATTGGATTATGTTTGCTATTTTTTGATTAATTTCTAAGCAAACTAGTCCTTAAACTTGAAATATCAGATTTTTTTGGTTTTTTAATAACTTTTTATTGATTAAGTTTCTTGTAAAAAAAATTATATGGCATCAAACTTTAGATGATTCTCTACATAATGAAAAAAAAAAAGAGTAAAAAAATGTTTTGTTTAGGTCCAATTATGTTGTCCATACATGTTGATTTTAAAAAAAAATCAATTGAGGCCAATAAAAAATTAATAAAAAAAAAATATTCAACCAAAAATTACAAAAAATCCACATAAATTTTCATGTTGTTAGCTCTCTTTTTCTAAAAGGAATTAGCAAAATACTTTTATTTGGGTCAAAAAGTGGTGTCTATACATGTGCTTGGTATGGTAAAAAAAAGGGACTTTTAAAAAGTGGTTTTATAGATCCCTATCAAATTTAATTTCTATAACTAAGTATTTTAATAATTTAAATATTTGGAAACTCTGATTCAAAATTAAGTAGATTTCTATATTACCGACTTTTAATAAATCATTGTGTAAGTGCCTCAAATTTCAAATTCAATGTGACAATAAATTAAAACAGCAAAAAATATTTCCACTTTTTGAACTTTTGTGTACCCAACTTCGCGACTTCTGGCTTCAAGTTCTCAAGGATGATCTTAACGATCTCACCATACTTTTTCATACTCCTTTCTGCACTCCTCCAATTGAAATAGATAATCATTCACATGAGCTAGATAGTCCACAATTTTGTCAGACACTAATGGATCAAATGCATATGGTTCATGATTTAATTTTTAAATCTTGTATTCATAAATATTTTGGAACATCTTCTTCATTAAATCTAATATATTATTTGGGGTTTTTCATGCCTTAAAATGAATGCTAAGCTTTGTTGCAATATGGTTCATCGAAGTCTGTGTTTCTTGATCTTTCAATAGTAGTAGGCACCCCTTAAAAAATAAAATTGAAGTCATCTAAATGGATATTTAGGGGTTGTGTCCATTTAAGTATAAGGTATTTTAAGTTTTACTAGTTACCTTGTTGAATAACATTATAATTGTTGTCATATTACAAAGAGTTAAATGATAATGACTTGGTAGATAAAGCTAACTAGTGGTTATATGGCTGTCAGTGGTTGGTGTTGGATTTTCCAATAAATCAATCATATGAAAGACTTTGGAGGGGTCCATATCCCAAAGGTTTAAATTTAATAAACGGGAAGGCTAATTTATGAAAACCTTGGAAGTGGGAAATAGAGAGAGAGAGAGAGGCAAAGAAGAAAACTAGAGGAGGTTGTTAGTTTTGTCTTAATTTGAGTTCAGTTGCATTTGCTTTTTGCAAGCTCATCAAAATGGACACTAAATTTTTTTGTCCATTTTGGTATATCTTATGTAGCTAATAATAATTTTTTGAATGATATCATAAAAGATACATGATTACCATATTTAGAGTTATAATTTAATTAGGTACAATCACCAACCAATGGTTATATACATTTCTTGTATTAGGTTTGATTTGCAATGAATTGGTCACATGCAGGACTCCATAACTTAAAAAATTAAATCTTCAAAGTCTGGAAGGTTTTTATTGAAACCTTGGAAAGGGAAAAAGAGAGGAATAGGAAGATAATTGGATGAGGTAGTCAGTGTTATCTAATTTTAGCTTCAGTCAATTTTTTTAATATTTTTTTTTTGATGTGATCCTAAAAGTGCTCATTTTAGTGTTAGGTATTTGATAATTTTATTGTTATGGGAGCTTTAATATGTGGAATCTCATCTTCAATGGATAAACTGTATATTAAAGTTGGTTTTGTAAAATATAAATGATGAATTTCCCTACCAATATTACATTATGTAATGTTTTGCCAGATGTTAATTGCATACATTACAAATTGAAATGTGACTACAATTAGAAAGATAGAAATATATTACCAAAATGTCCACAAATGACTAAAAGTACCACATGCGCATGCACACACACTTCAGACAAAGATACACATTCAGACACACACATACACACACATCTTTCTAGATGGTCCTTAGTTGTGAGGCTCTTCTCCACAGTTACTTTACTCTCTTACTTCTCAAATGAAATTGAATGTACTTTTGAGTCTTGTTGGCTTGGTTTTGGTCACTTGTAAACATTAATATTTTTTTTTTCTAATACTATTTCAAAAACTAATGTTTAAACAGATCTTAATGTAACATTGGTTGGAAATTTTCCATATTTATTTTACAAAAGAGACTGTAGTAGACATTTTATTTGGTGAGGATGATTGTCACCTATTAATCATGTTCAACATTTTTCTAGTAAGAACTATTCCTGCAAGCAATCATGAGATCTATGAAATTTAATTCCATTGTGACAATCAATCACAATTTTTTTTCTTATATTTTACTTGGTGATTGATTATACATGAAGTAAGTGACAGGATCGGTGTGTACAATGTTGCAAAGACCTTTTTACTCTATTTTTTTTGTACCTAAGATGTAATTGAAATTTGTTTTTCATTGGAGATTGCTTTTGGTAGCATCCTACTTTGTCATTCTTCCAATTTTTATATGGTTTATAAAATTTATGTTGTTACGTTCACTTTGCTGCAGGTTTTAATGCAATATCTGCATGAGCAACTTAATCTTAGTGAGGTATGATAAATTTTTTCATGTATTATTATTCTAATTCAAGAAAGGAAATTGATGCTTTTGAATTTTTTATGAGATATAAGATCCAATAGTGAGTTGGATTGGAATTTAAAGGAGTATGAATATGGCCATAATTTAATTATCTATTTTGTTGTGTTGGCCAACTAAAAGAGCAGTGTTGCTGGAAATACTTAGCCTATATTCATACATGATCCACATGTACCACAAATTTAACTAGCATCTTAGTAATAATGTTTAGGGTGTCCTCAATATAGCCAACACAGTCATGAAGGTCAACCATGCACACCTAATGATCAACTATGTATGTAAATTTTAATGCAATAAGGGTTACTGATGTGTGAAGTATGTGCAACCCTCATCCACTAAACCTTGCATGACTGCATAGAACTAGAACCCAAGACAATCTTACAATGCTAGGATGTGTTCCAGAGTGCTTCATTAATTCAAAGATTTTGAGAGGTTCCTTGCAAAATCAATTTTGTGCACATTCTACAATCAATCATTCCATTCCATGAGATGACATCTCTTTGAGGCATTATGTCAAAATATTCAGGTGTTTTGTCTACAATTCCACATCTTGCATATATGTCTACCAGAGCATATCCAACTATAACATCTAGGTATCTTTTTAATTCCTCTATCTTTCATCAATCTCTTTACTATTTGAACCTCATAGAATGTTTTAGAGAAGAACATAAGTTGCGACATTTTTAGGATCCAACTAAAAAAGCAATGTTGTTGGAAATACTCAACCTATATTCACTATCGGCCTAACATTACTACATTAGGGGAACTGCCCTCATAGCTCCACCGATAGACTGATGAAAGCATATTGGAAGCACTAGAACATATCGGCGGAAGATAACACAACATCCCACCGATGGGGTGAGAGCATGCTTAACCATGAAAAGTGCATTCATTTTTAGCATTTTTTGTTTGAGTTTTTGCTTTTGTTATTCTCTCTTATTTCCTTACATGACAAGAATCTTTGTTAAATTCTTCAGGATGAGAGAGGAGAAGAGCTGTGTGTTGAACACACCAAGATCCCTTATTGTCCAGTTGATGAGGTTCCATAAGCATGACTAGGTCATGATTCTCATTCTTCTAGAAATTATTGGCATACTTAACCTCATAGATCCATTCAATCACTTTGTGGGGAAAACTATTCTGAATGACCTGATGTATCCTCTCAAAGAAAACATAGTCCCATTTTGGGTTGTTCCAGTAAGTGTTGGAATCATTTCTTGTATGTCCTTTCCATGCTATAATTTGTAGTAATAACAAATTTTCATAAGAAATATTTTACTACATTTACTGCTACACATTTCTTCTTACAGGACACTGAATCAATTTTTATACTTAATGTTTTCTCAAGCTAATGAATAAAGAATCTACCTTCATCTACTATAGATATTTGCAATTCCATGTCTGACAAGAAGGGTGTTAACTGTTATCAGATACTTGCAGTAGTTGTACCATCCATTGTAATTTGTATCTACTATTTTTTTCACATAAATATTAATGAGTTACACCATGCTATTCTAGGTAACATTCTTATTTGCTTTGCATTCTATCTTTGTATAAATGGTTTTCTTTTTCAGTTGATTTAGGACAGCTATTGATAAATTTAAATTCTTGATCTAAGTCTATGGCAGGGCTTTTTTTCTTAGCACTTGTAACTACTGTTGTAATTGATGATGTGAAAGATGTAGTTGACTGACCTCACCCTGACTTTTTTTGGCAATGTTTTCTAGATGGAATATCAGTTGAGAATAACTTATCAACCTCTAGTAATAAACTTTAGTCTTAGCTTTTTTTCTCTTCCTAATTAATGATCATTTTGGTGGCAAGCTCTTTATTTATTATTATTATTATTTTATCATTGATGATTCAAATTAGCCTTCTAATTAGTATGAGGTTCTTCTAGAAATTTAATAACATTATAGGGAGGGTTGAGTGTCATGGAAATGGACATGTCATAAGGGAAGGTCACAAAATATTTCTTAGTGGACATACTTCATGTAAGTGCAACATCCTATACTTTTTGTTAAAATCATCAAGGGAGGTTTCCCTTTATTTATAACCTGTGGAAAATTTACAAGGTGTGGAATATACAAGAATACTTGCATTCATACAAAAATCAGCTATTAGATCAATTATTCAATAACATGCCATCTTAATAAAATAACACCATGTAGAGAAATAATGAAAATTTTTCTCCTTTATTTCTACATTGCAAAATATTCAACACCCACTTGGAATAATGCACAGAACAGGGTGGAGGTAGACCTGTTTCATAAACCATCATACAATATAACCTTGTAGAAATAAACCAAATAATCCACAAGATTAACTCTCAAAAGACAGATCTCTTTTGTGACATAAAAACCTTGCAAGACATCTTCACTCTATTGAAAATAAATGTAGTTATTCCTTTACAAACTCAGAAACTCTCAATAGCTCCTCTCTTTTCTATTTGAGAAAAAATATTGTTTACAATGATAAAAGATCCCTATTTATAACCCCCTGGAAGTTATAAGCTACCTACATAACTAACTCTCACAACTGCCTAGGATTTACCCTAAATTAACAAGTTATCACTTAAAACACTTTGAAATTAGAAAGTGGGACCGCTTGAATTAAGTGATGACTTAAAGTCACTTGAAAAATATAATCCCATGATGGGATCTATGGCCTCAATGTGAAAATATAATGTGATCCACATTTCATTCCTCATTAATGGCTTCAATCCTTCTTGAAGGTGATAGTCCACTTGTAGAAGACTTCCATTTGTTGATGAATTTTCCTATTGCAATGAGATCAAGTGGCTTGAAATTTCTTGACTGAAAGTTGAAGCATGAGATGGTCATTTTGTAGCTTCTTTGTTCCTAATTCTTCCACTTGAGCCTCTAGTTTAACTATGTTTGAAGAGAGATCGCATGCTTCCTTTATGAACTCCTTGTCAATGATCACATTAATTCAAAGATTTTGAGAGGTTCCTTGCAAAATCCATTTTGTGCACATTCTACAATCAATCATTTCATTCCATGAGATGACATCTCTTTGAGGCATTATGTCAAACAATTCAGGTGTTTTGTCTATGATTCCACATCTTGCATATATTTCTACTAGAGTATATCCAACTATAACATTTTAAAAAAATTCCCCTACCATTATGCTTTGGTGCATGTTCATAGCCCATTCGAAAGCTCCCATTTTGGCACAAGCAGGGAGGACTTTGGCAAAAAAATTGGCTTTATACCTGCCAATTGCATCCATTTGAAAGTTTCGAGCCTTTTCAACAAACAATTTTCTGCAAAACCTGCAATCATTGCATTCCATGAGATGACATCTATTTGAGGCATTCTGTCAAACAGCTCACGTGCCTTGCCTATGCTTCCATGTATTATCTACTGCATATTTCCAACCATAATAACCAACAAAATCCACCTTTGTTATTCTTTGATGGATGTACATACTGTCCAAAACTCCCATTTATTACAGAGAGTATGTCAAAGGTTAGAACTGATTTACACTTGCCAATTGCATTTTCTTGAAAATTTCTAAAGCCTTTTCAATAAATCCATTTTGTGCATATCTTGCAATATTGCAATCCATAGACCACATTTCTTATAGGGATATTGCTATGTATTGTCTATGCATTGATGGATATTCATATCTTGTTTCAAAGCTCCCATTTGGCACAAGTAGGGAGGATGTTGGCAATGGTTGTGGAATTTGGCTTTACACCTGCAAATTGTATTCACTTGAAAGTTTTTAAAGTATTTCCACCAAATTCATTTTTTTCTTATCTATTGTAGATGTCCTTAAGCTATATGAAAAATTTGTATATACAATTTGAGATCAATTGATAAGCTGAGACATGTAATGTTGACTTGATTTATCATGCAGAAACAAAGGCATCTTTGACAGCAAGAGGATGAGTGAAGCATTAGCTACTTTGATCTTTGTAAAATTGATGATATTTTACTAAATCGATAACAAGTGGAAAGCTTCTTTTCTTTTCTTATATGCTGAGTCTAATTAATAATTTTAATGTTGTGTTGCAACTGCAGGTGAGCATGTTGATATGATAAAGGCTAGCATTGTTGATCCTCTAAAAGTTATCATAATTGCATTAGTTGATGCAGAAAGGTAAAACTATTTATCTTTATTATAATTAGTGGAACTTGCAACTACAATATCTGATAAAAATATACTTCCAAATATTCTTTTGATGGATGTTCATATCCTCATCCAAAGCTCCAATTCACACACAGGAAATGACACTTTCAAGCATATCAATTACAAATTTACAATCAATAATCAAGCTATTGATCAATTGTTCAGGAATAAGGTAGTTGTATATCACTAATTGAATATTGTCTATTTGTTTGTTGTCTTGCATGAATTCATCTTTTTAAAAATTGTAAGAGATAACTAGGAAACATTATATCTAGCACCTAAGTTTAGGGTGCCATAGTTGGAAAAGGAAAAGAAAATGTTTGAATTTTATCCTCTGTATTATTTGACTTTTCTGAGTTTTTGATGTGCAAATTTTGAAACCTTATTTTTAGGCTACAACTCCAAGTTGGAGAAGTGAAAGGTGAATACCAATGAGGAAGAGTTTAGAGGAGCTGAAACCAATAGCAGAAGGAAAGTTGTGGATTCGTAAAGGGATTAAATGGGTTGAGCCCCTATAGGAGGTCGTTTCCCTTCCAAAAAGACTGCAATTAAGGAAGGGGAAAACAATATAAGTAGATGAAAATAGGAGTATTTTGTTTATATAGTGTTTGTAAGTTGTACATTGTCACTGAGACATTGAATGTAACCAATGAGATTTTGATTTACCAATGAGGCTTAATGAAGTAAATTTTTAGAGTGATTTTTTCTCCACTCATAAATACTGTGTTGTGACTCCTCTTGATTTGTAATCTATTTGTGTTTGTGTCTGATCAATCATATTTGTTCAATTATTTTAGTCTTCATTTCATGGTGCTTCTTCAACATTTGAATATCTATGATACTCGAAGTTTATATGCATGTTCTAGAGGTGATTAATTGCTAGATTTGGATTTGTAATGACTAAATATATGACAAAGTAATGACTACAGATATATGACTAAATAAATGACTACCATGATCAAATAAATGACCGCTTAACAACAATCAATGACTAAATTAATGAGACTAAATATATGACTAAATTAATGGATAAATATATGACTAAATTAATTCCTAAATATAATTTAATTAAATCCAATGACTAAATCAATGACCAAATCAATGACTAAAAATCAATGACTAAATAAATAACAAATAGTTTAGTCATAAATTTGGTTGCATTATAAATGGCTACAAATAAACTATTAATAGTCACGTGACTAAAATTAGTCATTTATATGCAATTTTTAGTAGTTTATTTTGTCATATATTTTTTTTGATAATGTAAGTAGCATTTACAGGGTATTGTAGCCTACACAAAAAGCCACAAGGGCTAGAAAGTCTAGATAAAGAAAGCAAAAAACAAAACACTACACCAAAAAACCACCTAATCAAAACTAGACGAAGACTAACAACACACATGGACCAACAACAAACCAACAACATACTAGTTGGCCTTCTCCTAGTTCTTAGACAATAGCTAAACCATATCATCCCCAACCCACTCCTAGTGGTCCTCGGTTTGCTTCATCCCCAACTCGTCCTTCATGGCGGCTGACAGGGTGCTAGTGACACAGTGAATCATCTTGATCGTGAAGCAGGTCAACCCATAGAATTTTTTGTCTAGGATGTCAAATCTTTCCTTCAGCACACCAAGCTCCTCCCTGCCACCCATAGTGTAGACAAGATCATTCTACTCAATCTCCAATGGCTTCGATGTGTGGGAGGCTAAAACCTCCTCCTGAGCTTTTCCCTTGTCAGAAACAGAAGAGGGACCTCTGGATTTTTCATCTTCCTCGTCCTCTGACACCTCTTCCACTCTATTGTCTTTGTTGTCAAACAACTCCTCTTTAGTGTCCAAGTCTCTAATCTACATTTTTTTCTTGTTCTTTTCCAGCCTTCCAGAGTGCCTAATGGTGGCATCGCAACCAATAACCACAATCTCTTCAACCACTGAATCACCCAAGGAGTCCTTGCTCACAAAATTATTCCCTTTACTCAGAGGCACCTTCTCCTCCTTACCTTTCTTCTTCATGTTAGGCTTAGTAGGATTCTTAGCAGGGGTAGACTTTAGGTCACACAAACTAACTGCCACACTGGTTTGGGCAGCACCATCAATACCCTTGAGTTTTTTAGTAGCAAGTTTGGGTTTCTGAGGATCAACAGGGGCCAGGTGATTCTTTCTAACATGGCCTTTAAATTTGGATGGGGACAAGTTGGGAATAGTGGGGGGCTCAATTTCCTCAATACAAATGGCCGAAATAGGTTTCAGAGGGCATAAAGACAAATGAAAATGGTAGTCTTAGGATAAGACCCTAATGGAGAGGTAGAGGAGTAGGTTCATTGGGATTAGCAGCAGCTGAATCAATACATTTTTCAACTGAATTTTCAAGGTCCATAAGTAGGAAAAAGGGAAAGCTTAGAAGACTAAGGTCAAATAATGATGAAATTTATTTAGTTAACATTGTTAAAATTTTAATTTGTTCCTTGAGGTGTATTATTTGAAAAGACTAAGGTCAAATAATGATGAAATTGACCTTGAGGTAAACCATATCCAAAACACATGAAGATCATATTTAATTGTTACTAGGCACCATTGTGTTGAAAATCCTTAACTAAGGATGAAACACCTCTCTAAGTAGAGATCATAATGAATGATTCCTAACTCCTTAATATTTGCAGTATATTATCTCGCTTCACACATGGATTTGGTGGAAAAGTAATGTAGATTTCATTATGAATGAACTTTATGAGGATTGCAGAAAATTTGTAGTAATATGGAATGAAATCAAACAATTATAGGAAATTAACTAACTCTACTTGTTAATATGGGTAGTAGAGTCAAGAATTCATGATCATAGAGCATCACTAAATTAGGACACAAGATGGCACCTTATTCAAGATGACATGGAGAAATTTTTTATAAATCCCAAACATAAGATAGAATCTATATGTAAATATTGGAAACATATAATAGTTAGGTAGACTACCAATAAAAAATTATGATTAATATAGTTAGCTAGACAACACTCAAATCAGCAATTGTGGTTAAGATAGTTAGATATACTACCAAAAGTACATGAAATAATCATGGAGACATTCAAATGACTGAATTTTTCACTTTTTATCATTCCTCTAATAGATTGCAAAAGAAGTGGAATAGTGAGACAATGAATTCAAACTTATACATTCAATATTATACTCAACACCATATAAATACAAGGAAAACTCTACCACTCTATTTTCTAGTTGATTGTACAACCATGTTAACAAATATTCAACATCTCAACCCATTTTGTTTTTCCAACTTGTGAATATATAAATTTTCCAACTTATGAATATATAGCATTTGGCATCATATATGTTGGAGGGGAATTTAAATTCTTTATCAACTAAAATCAACAATTATGATTAAGACAGTTAGCTAGACAACACTCAAAACAATATTCCCTTTGCTACTCTTTGTTTACTTGATGGTATGTTATGATAGATCATAAAGAGGGCAACAAAGGGCATGAGGAGGGGAAGAAAATGAAATGAAGAGGGCAGAAAAGGGCATGAGGAGTGGTAGAAAAGGGAATGAAGAGGGAAACAAAGGGCATGAGGAGGGTCAAGTTTAAAAAGAACCATATTCATCAATCGTTTCATTCAACATGTGTGAAGAAAAAATTGTAATACGATGTGATAGTTGATGTGATGTGTGCCATGGTGTATAGAGAATTTGTAGTTGGAAGTGGTGTAGAAGGGATTATGAAACATATGGTAATCATGTATTTGTAATTAGTGTGGCTACCACAATTTGTATGCATTACCACATTATAATGTTGATATAGATGGGATCATGAGACATAAGGCAATCAATGAGTTAGTACTTGTGTGGCCCAACATGTGCATGTATGACACCACATAAACTTGGTATAGAATATAATGCATCATGGAATTGGAGATAGCATGACACAACATATGTGAGCATGCCACTATGCAAAGTTGATGTAGATAGAATCACAAAACATAATCAACTTGAGTTAGAACCAATGTGACTCCCTTGACACATGCAAGCATGACACCATGTAAAATTTATGTAATGATGATATATTATATTAAGGACTGTATTCTCCTTATAAATTGAATGTTGGATGGCATCACATAGTCAATTTTATAGGATAGAATAAATTTGATGTGGTGATTTTGGAACACTAACCAAAAATGTATTTTCAATGAGTTAATTAGAGTTAAAATATAATAAAATATAATATACATTGTGTTTATTTTGTCTAAATTTGTTTTATTTGAATATGAAAATTCCCTCTCAATAAGAAATGATGAAAATTTATCTTCTAAGGAAGGGTATGTTGAGTACTATAGAGATAAGAATGATTAATATGATGCATTTGATTATATTTAGAAGATCTAATCTAATCCCTTAGGAAAACTAATGCATTTGATTAAGGGTATGTATGTCGAGCACTCATAATTTTGAATAATTTTCAAAATCTAATCCCAAAATCAACATGATAACAAAATAAAAGAATGATATTAAGAATGTATGATAAGAAGTGATAAATAAACATAAGAGAATGAAGGAAAATGTAAAGAACATGTATATATACTTTACATACCTTAAAATTTGAGATTCAATTTGAGAAATGACCCAATTATGTGTAGTTTGTTTTTCTTCTTACATCAAACTCCTCAAGAATTTGGGCTTTTCATGAAGTTGCTTCCTTTTTAACATTCAGTTCTATATGACTCTAATAGAATTACTCAAAACTATATAATTAACCAACCTATAATATGAAATTATAACACTAAAATCATAATTAACATTACAACACTATAAACATGAAAATTTGAGTTCATATAATCAAATTTGATGCAAAAATTCTATTATTTCCTCCTTCCTAAGTTGGAAAACAATAAAAATGTGGTGCAAATGTGGTAGAATGCTTAAAACCTACATGTTCTTTCCCCAACAACATGAAAAAGTGTTTTTTTGTTAGATAAGGCACAAAATCGGGAGAATAATAGATTATGTGGGCCTGGATCATGGGTGTCATGCTCTTTTAACCATTTTAAGAAGTTTATAAAACATTCTTACATTATAACATGAGTGTGCTTTGGCTTAGATGAAATGGTGCAAAATATAAATTTTAAAAAAACCGTGCTTAGATTTTGGATTTGATGAATTTGTTAAGGTTTATTGAACATTATCATGTCTATTTAGGTTGTTATGTTGAGGTATATCTATGAGACCTTTCTTCAAGAAATGATGACATCTTGTAAGTGCTATGTATGTGTTGTTTTTCGTGTGATGAAATTTCCCCATAATTCCCTTGTTATATGTCATATGTTTCATTGTACATTACATGACCCATGTGTGTGTGTGTTTTCATTCAATGCAACATCCCTATACCCTATACACTTAACCATACACTCTCAACATTTCACCCTATGCCTTATACCCTCAATCCCTCAAATATGTACCCTATACCCTCAACCCAATACTTAATCCCTAATCCCTCAACCCTCAACCGTATACCTTAAATCCTAAATCCTACAACCTCAAACCTCATCCCTATACCCTATAATCTCACCCTTATACCCTAAACCTTGAATATTGTCTCTCAACCCTATAATTAAACCCTAAAAAATACACTCTCAACCCTTCACCCTATGCCTTATACCCTCAATCCATACTAAAACCAAATATCCTAAACCCTCAACCATAAACCCTCAATTCTCAACCCTAAACCCTCAACCTTCATACCTTAAACCCTCAAACCTCAACCCTTAACCCTCTACCTTATACATTAAACCATCAACCCTAATCCCTCAACCCTATACC
>VDFB02222301.1:0-25526 GCA_007258455.2 Sequoia sempervirens | reverse complement strand
GGTATTGCAACTTTGTTACCACGTCGGCTACATGATCTTGAAGTTTTCATTGTGCAAAGATTTGGCATGCAGGGGACAAACTATGATTGCTATGTTGACAAACATAATGTCATGGTTGCATTAATTTATAAATTGAGAATGACTCATACTTTAGTGATGCTGCAATAGAATATGATGCTTTAAATTTGTTGCCTTCTACAAGTACTGACATCTTTGAAATCTTGCACATAATGGAAGAACCAAGGCATGACACAAATGAACCAATGACAACTGTAGAAAGTGTTGTTGATGAGGAAGCTGACCTTCAAGACTCATCATCATTTATTCTGTTGATGTCAAACCCTCCTCAAGAATTACAAGCAATTAGAGATGCCTTAAAAATTAAAGACACTACTCAAAATTCCTTGCCTTGGCTTGAAATAAATTGTAGCCCAATCAATGAATATAATACAAAAGGGTTATTAAGTATGGCTTTTCCAATGTTGTTCCCCACTAGCATGGAAATGCCTATACAATCGAGAACAATATAGATCCAATTACATGAATATGCCTTGCACTTGATTAGATACTATGATAATAGATTTGGGAGGCATGTCAGATTTAGATATTAAATTTATAATTTGATAATGAGATACCAATGCCAACAATCAACATCATTTTTTATGAAAACAAACTTAAACAAAAGGATCCCTAAGTTGGTTCTTGCTTTACAACAATTTCTTTGAGATGCATCAAATACCTAGATGGTGAACCAACTTGTTCACTTTGGTGCATCCTTGCATGGAACCTGCTCATATTGGGCCAAGAGCTGACAAGAAATTGTAGCAATGATCCACCAGCTTGGTACACTGACTCTTTTCTTCACTTTGAGCTCTATAAATACAAAATGGCTTGATCTACATAGGTGATTGAACCTCATACCCAATTTTATTTTCCATACTCTTGAAGATTCTTCATAGAGAACATTGTGTAGAACCCACATAACAACCTTGTACATGCACTTGCAATTCACTATTTTCCATGAAGAGGTTATAAAGAGACTTTTCCACACAAAGGACTATTGATATAGGTATGAGTGGCAGCATCACAGGTCAGCACATGTACTATTGGATGCTTTGGATATGTTGTTAAAATGTGGTTGTCATTGATGTCAACACTATTATCATTTGGTGTATCAATTGCTTTATATGTTGAGGATATTGAGAAAATATTAAGAGAAAGTGTTCCAAGTTTTTTGTGGAACTATGAAGGTCATGAAGGTGTCCTACTTTGTACGTTGAAGATTAGCTAGTGTGGATTAAAGGGTCTATTTTTGACTATATCTAGATCATCCACCAGAAGTTTCAGCGGTCTTTGTAAAGTTTCACATGTGTCGTGGTTTGACAGTGTTCCTGAATGAATATTGTATGGTTATGGTAACTCTATTTGCTATGGATTCTTCTCTATTGTTTCCTAGTGTTCTTGGATGTCTCTAGATCATTGCCTATCTTTTTGGTATTTCCACATTAATGTGTGAGCTCATGGTTGAAGATATTTTCTTGCACATGTTTGATTTTTCATGTTCCTATTCAACATGTTGGTGACAGTGTGTTGTGGATCTTTGAGGAGAAATTAATTAATGTATTTTTATATTGGAGATGTTAATTTGGGTCTCCACTATAGTGTGGCTGACCTAGGTGGATTCACATTAAAATTTTATTCGTAAATTTGGGCCAACATTGCAAATTTGTTCTACTTTCTTAACCAGCCAAGTTGTGATGAAATATCATGTAGCGGATATATAAAGTCAATTGTTTCATTGATGGTGAGTATGCTTCATGTTCTCCTATGTGTGTATGTGTGAATATCATTCGATAGTAGAGAATATTTTAAAGAAGTGTTGAGATTAATTGAAATTTTAATCAAGCTTGTGTAGAAGCTATTTTTTCAGTTCATACCGTTTGGATTTTTAATCCTATTCTGTTGGGAAGTGAGCCCCTTTTGTAATTGACTAGTGACCTCTAGGAAGTGTGCCTGAATGCATGTGTATTCCCCTTATTATTATCTTTATAATTTAGCAAAGTATAATATTGTGGAATAACATCCACCATGATTTTTCCCCTATCAGGGTTTCCACGAAAAAAATCCTTAGTGTTCCTTGTTTCTCTAATGTGTTAATTGTTTGTGGTTAATTGGTTGCTCATCAGATCTGAGATTAAAATTAAAGTTAAGTTAGAAAAGTTTGAATTTCTATGACAATTGATTCACCTCCCCTCTCAGTTTTTTTCCCTTGTTTTTTCAAAAATTGGTATCAAAGCGTGTTCATCTTGAGAAGCCTATTAGATTGAGGTGATCCAGGATGACAACATTTAAGAAGGATAGTCCTATATTTGATGGCACTAACTATTCAATGTGGAAAGTCAAAATACAATATCATCTAAAGTGCATTGGTGATGCTTACTAGAAGATCACAAGAGATCCATATACTATTCCTCATAATGGTCCCTCTACTGCTGATGAGATGAAAGATGCTGAAAGTAATACCAGGGTAGTTGAAGCTTTGGTGAGTGCTTTGATAGATTCAGAGATAGATAATGTGTTAGATCTATAGACAGATCATGAGATTTGGATGAAGTTGGAAAAATTGTATGAAGGAGATGCAAATGTGAAGATGGCTAAGCTACAGAGCTTAAAAAGGAAAGTATGATAATTTGAAGATGGGTGAAGATGAAAATATCACTTCTTTTATATAGAGAGTAAATGAAATAGTGATGGGTATTAAATGTGTCGGTGGTTCTGTGGATGAGGATGAAATCATGGCTAAGGTACTTAGGATCCCTACCTCCCTTAAAAAATGAAGGTT
This sequence comes from Sequoia sempervirens, assembly GCA_007258455.2. Classification (NCBI taxonomy): domain Eukaryota; kingdom Viridiplantae; phylum Streptophyta; class Pinopsida; order Cupressales; family Cupressaceae; genus Sequoia; species Sequoia sempervirens. The sequence continues at coordinate 22,684 of VDFB02222301.1, read as the reverse complement.
CATTCTATTGAAGAATTTAGATCTGTGAAAAAAATGACAAGAGACACATTGATCGGTAAGCTTGCTACTTTTGAAATAAGTGAATTTGGTGAATCTACACCAAAAATTGGATTTTCATTCAAGGCTACTGTATCTGGAAGTAACAAGCAAAGATATAGTTCAGGAGAAAGCTCCAAAAAGGTATCCAAGTATGATGAAGAACTAAAACAACTTGAAGATAAAGAAAGAGAGGTAGAAGAATTGGAAGCATTAATTGCAAAGCAAGAAGGAAGAGGAAAAGGTAAGTATGAAGATGTATTTCCTATTAAATGTTTTCATGCAGTAAAATAGGTCATTTTGCATCAAGATGTCCTGAAAGAATCCCTAGAACTAAACCTAGAAAGTCTAGATTCCCAAATAAATGCTATTTTGTTCAATAAGTAGTTACTAATGATGAGTTTGATAAAGACATTGGAAAAGAAGATGATTGGGCTTTCATTGCTACCATTGAAGATAATTTTGTGGCTACTGAATCTACCAAAGATGAAAAAGCTCTTGCAACCCAAGTTAAAGAAAATGATGAGTGGGTCATTGATAGTGGATGCTCACACTATATGACCTTTGATAAAAGAAAATTTGTAAGTCTAGAGAAGTATGATGGCAGGGTTGTGAGATTTGAAGATAACAATGCTGGTGTGATTTGTGGCAAAGGATCTATTTTCCTTGGTAGTAAGGACAACATTGATGATGTCCTCTATGTTGAAGGCTAGACACACAACTTATTGAGTGTTGGACAAATGGTTCATAAAGGATATGATATCTGGTTCAAAGATGGAAAATGCAAGATACATGGAATTTTTGAGAATATGATTGGGTATGTGCAGGATCATGATGGGCCAAAAAGTGGCAATATGATGGGTATGTGGTTGATGACTTTCCTTTTACCCAAAATTGATGAAACTAAAAGGGTTTTTAAAGAGACTCTATTTCCACCCAATATAAATTATGCTTTACTTTGAATTCCCATTAAGTAATTATTATTCATTTTCTATTCAAATTATGACTAATGTCTCTTGATTGATAGACTTATTGAAAACATCTAGTCAAACAAGTATCACATTTTTGAATCCAAAACATGCATCAAATTCCCATGCTTTTCATAATACTATAGATTAAAAAAGAAAAATGAATTTCATGAAGTTTTGACCAAGTTAAGGTGGTCGACATACGAAGTTTTATATTTTTTAAAGTTTTAATAAAAAATTCATAATTAATTATTTACTTGGAAAAATCACAAAAAATATGCATCACATCAAGACATGAGTCCTCATCGATATCTAAATATTATAAAAATATTATCATTTTATTGTATAGGTGGTCAAACAGACACCTACTTCTTATTTTTTCCCTCGGAATTTAAGTACCATCAGATGAAATTTCAAATTTTCAACAAATAGATTTCTTTTTTTTTTTAAATAAACCTATTAGTTTAGAAACTACATTCACTGCTATAGATTCTATTCTTACATATTTTTGAAATAGTATAAACTTCATTCAAATTTTAATAGCCAAGTTTCCTAACTCTCGATTTTTCTCATTTTTTACAATTTAAGGGCCTATTTTTTCCATGATGATCTTGCACATACCATTGCAACAGAAAACAAAAAGGTATTATTTTTCACCCAAACACTGATAATGGGAGTTGTTTAATTGCTCAAATAGATGAAATCTTAGTTGTTGCATAGAAGTTGTGTCATGTAAATCCCTTTGACAACATTATCAAGATAAGTTCTCACTCAAGCAGAAGAGATCTACCCATGTTAGTGAAGTTCCATGCATTATAATTTAAAAGGAATGTCAAATGGGTAAAAAATAGAGTCTCCATCCGTAGTAAATAGTTTCCATTCAAACAATTTTCTAGAGCTACTACATACTGACCTTTGTGCTCCCTCCAGAGTTAGAAGTATTCATGGAGAAAGGTATTTTATGTTGGTTATTGATGATTACTCTAGAATGATTTGGGTTTCCTTTTTAAGAGAAAAATGTTAAGCATTTGAAAAGTTCAAAAGTTTCAAGGCTATGGAAAAAATGAGAAAGGTCTGAAAATCAAGTGCTTGAGATCTGATAGAGGTGGTGACTTAATTTCCAAGGAATCTAACTCTATTGTGAAGAGTATGGGAATTAAAAGACAATGATTCACTTAAAACCCCTAAATGTATCGGATTTTGTAGAGAGAAACAATAAAACAATTTGGATGCCTTAACTATGATGATGGAAGGAAATGCACCTAGATGTGACCGGAGGAAGGTAAGACCGCCGGTGGTATACCTGAACCGTAAATGTCAATTGTAGCCTAGTGGGCGACTTTAAGTGGTATGGCTGCTTCCATCGTTAAGTATTTTAAGATCTTTGAAGCAAGTATATATCAAGAGATGATGATATAGGAAAAATTTATGCAAGAAGTGATGAAGGAATCTTCCTAGGTTAATCTTAATTAAAAGCAAGGTGACACCGGTAAGCAAGTAACAAAAGATTCAAGAACATTGTAGAGAGTGCAAATGTCGATAATGAGGATTCTATCAAATCATCTAGGCACTATAGTTATGATTTAGATGAAGACAATGCAAGTCAAGGGAAGAATTTCCAAACATAGAATTTACTTCAGATTATTCCATATGTTCCAATAAATCAACCTCAATTTGTTCTGGTAAGTCAAGTCAATCAAGAGACATAGACAAGTGCAAGTATAGAAGAAAGATCAAAAGAGTTAGAAGTTCAAGAATGTCCCAAGACTCCAAGGTATGTAAAATTGAGTCACTCTGAAAACCAAATCATAGGAGATAAGAGTAAAGGAGTGCAAACTAGTAGAAAAAATATAGAAGAATATTGTCTGATTTCCAAGATTGAACCCAAAAATGTCAATAAAGCCTATCAAGATGAACACTGGATGATAGCTATGAAGGAAGACTTGGCACAGATTGAAAGTAATAACACATGGCTACTGGTTCTTAGGCCTAAAGATAAAAAATGTGATTGGTACTAAATGGGTATTTAGAAACATGTTGAATGAAGAAAGTGAAGTGGTCTAGAATAAGACAAGACTGGTATGTGCTGGTATTCACAAACAGTATGCTGATTTTGAAGAACTTTTGTCCCTAATAAATTTAATTGAGTCAGTAATTATTTCTAGCTTATGCTACTTTACAAGGACTACAAAAGTCTATCAAATGGATGTAAAGTCATATTTCTAAATGGAGAACTAGAAGAAGGTACATTGAACAAATTTGGATGGATTTTATTAACTAACAAGGAGATATGGTTTGCGATTGAAGAAAGTTCAGATGGACTTAAGCAAGCCCCCAAACTTTGGGTAGCTAGATTGGACAAATACCTACCAAAGTTTGATTCACTAAAGGTACTGGATAGAAAATTATACCAAACTAGATAAATGATAAGGAATTAACTACAGAAGCTTTTTTGGATTACATTTATTTTGGAGATGATGGAAAACTATGTATGAAGTTTGTTGATGAAAATAAAGAGGAATTTGAGATGAGTATGATTGGAGGAATGATATTCTTTATGGGATTCCAAATTGCATAGTTGGACAAGGGGATTTTTATATCTTAGCCCAAATATGTAAGAGAATTGTTGAAGAAGTTTAGAATGGATGATTCCAAACCTGTTGGTACTCGCATGGTGACCAGATGTAAGCTGACACAAAATGATGACTCTCCTAAAGAAAATCAAACTTGGTATAGGTCAATGATCGATGGATTTCTTTACTTGACTCAGAATAGACTAGATATTATGAATGTTGTATGTATGGTTGCTAGATTTCGTCGAACCAAAAATCACATGCAACTTCTGATAAGAGAATCTTTAGATATTCTAAAAGGAATTAAAGACTTGGACCTGTGGTATCCCAAAGCAATGATGGATCTCTACTTATGCAACACACAAAAATGCATAATATACTAATGCAGCATAGGGATTGGTGATGAGATGATAGAAGTGTTCTTGTGGTGGTTCCTTCCTTCCTAGGGAAGCAAGCCCAATCTTGGTTAAGTAAAAAGAAAAACTCAATTTATCTATTGCTGAAGCATAATACATTTCTGCTGCCAATAATTGTACTCAAGTGATATGGATAAAATAGATGCTGAAAGACACCAGGATAATATATGAAGTACCTATTGTTATATACTGCGATAATTAAAGTGCAATAAATATCTCAATAAATCCAAGGTCAAGCCACAATAGTGGTTTACAATTCCCCGAGAGGAACGGATTTTAGCTGAAATCACATATTTTTAGAAAATATAATGATTTAATCCTTAAAAAGTTCCATTTTAAGGATTCCAATTGAAGAGGGTTTGATCAAATCACTTTAGATCAAACCCCCTTGGATAGAACCTCGCTAGTTTTAAACCATACCTATAAATGTGTCTCCTTTACACCTATCAAAATGCCGATAAAAAATCACTTTTGATTTAGATTTTGGGGGATCAAATGAATTCATTTAAAATTTATTTCAAATGATTATGGTATTCCTTAGAACAAGCTATCCAATGAATATAATTTTAATATGTTTTGGTTTTGTTATGCATTTGTTTTTTAAGTTTTATTAAACATAGGTTTTTCATTGAAAATGAAATTCTTTGTTCTTCACATGTGGAAAAATAGAATATTATTAAAAAAAAAATGAAAAATATGAGTGCACCATATATTGGAAGTCTTGATCCAACAAAAATTAAAATTAAAATTTGACATATACAAAAAGTTACGCTGCTATACTACGACCGTGGTCTCCGAATTGTAATTCGCTTGACTTTGAAACTTGATTAAGGAAAAAGACATTCAATAAAAACTATCTGTAACCAAGTGGAAGCACTAGATATCAAAGTTAAAAAATCTAAATTTGAAAGAATTAGAATTTTATCCTTCATGGAAAAAAGTTATGCTATACCTAAGTAGCTACTCTTTGTAAAAATATTGTTTTTGAAAAAATAATTTTCGTGGAGATGGAAAATAAGTGCACTTGATTCCAAAATTTTGAAAAAAAAAACATTTTTAGAATCTACAGACAAAATTTGATGAGATCCTGTTTGCACCATCTTCAACACCTCACGGTTTGGCTATAGGTATTCAATGTGAAGATTTAGTTAAAATAATAATTTCAAGTGTTGTCCAAGCCAGCCAAAAATTGTAAACAACTATTATGGATCACTCTAAAATTTAGTGCTACACTCAAAAACTAAACATATATCAATCAAGTTTCATTTCTAAGGGGAAAAGTGGAATGAGAAAGAAGCCGATTGAGTATGACCACAAAGAACAAATTTCCATATATATTTTACTAAGCTCCTTCTAAAGGATAATTTTGGAGCATCTTAGAGGAATCAAGGGCAATTACACCTCCTCGACATGAATCCAAAGATGTACTCTACTCTGCATCAATTCATGAGCTATATTGCTACATTTTGGATCTAGATTGATGTTTTGTGGCTACCACTTAGGGGAGTAGTTGACGTGCGATATGTGTTTCCGTGATCATGTACATGATAAGTTCATGGCTACTTCTTCACTGGATGTCAGCAAGTAGCAGTTATACCGTGAAAAATATCATAGAGGGAGAAGTGCGAGTTGTCTGTAGAAGGAGAAGCAGGTGTGTCTCGGTTGATGGCATTTTCACATCGTGTGCTGCCAATTTTCTCAATGCCAGGGGCAAGGGGGAGATTATTGGATGTTGTGGATATGTTGTTGATATGTGGCTGTCATTGATGTCAACACTATTAGCATTTGGTGTTAGTTGTTGTATATGTTAAGGATATTGAGAAAATTGTAAGAGAAAGTGTTCCAAGTTTTTTGTGGAACTGCGAAGGTCATGAAGGTGTCATACTTTTTACATTGAAGATTAGTTGGTGTGGATTAAAGGGTCTATTTTTGAGTGTATCTAGATCATCCATCAAAAATTTCAGAGGTCAGCGTAAATTTTAAAGTGTGTTGTTGTCTGATAGTGTTTCTATGGTCTTTGTTAGTGTTCCTGAATGAAGATTGTATGGTTATGGTAATTCTAGTTGTTGTAGATTCTTCTTGATTGTTTCTTGGTGTTCTCAAATATCTTTATATCACTCCCTATCTTTGTGGTATGTCCACATTAATGTGTAAGCTCATGGTTAAAGATATTTTCTTGCGCATGTTTGGTTTTTCATGTTCCTAACTGACATGTTGGTGACAATGCGTTGTAGATCTTTGAGGAGAAATTACACTAAAGTATTTTTGTATTGGAGATGTTAATTTGTCACTATATTATGGCCAACCTTGGTGGATTCACATTAAAATATTATTTGTAAATTTGAGCTAACATTACAAATATGTTCTACTTTCTTGGCCAACCAAGTTGTGATAAAATCTCATGTAGCGGATATATAAACTTGATTGTTTCGTCAATGGTGAGTATGCTTCATGTGCTCCTATGTGTGTATGTGTGAATATCATTTGATAGCAGAGCAGAGTGTGAAGAAGATTATGTGAAGTATGAAGAAGTGTTGAGCTTAATTGGAACTGTAATTAGGCTTGTGCATAAGCTATTTTTTCAATTCATACCCTCTAAATTTTTAATCCTATTATGTTGGGTAGTGATCCCCTTTTGTAATTGAGCAGTGAGCTCTAGGAAGTGTGCCTAAATGCATGTGCATTACCCTTATTATTTCTCTTTATACTCTTAGTAGAGTATAATCTTGTGTACTAACATCCACTGTGGTTTTTACCCTAACAGGGTTTCCACGAAAAAAAATCTTGGTGTTCTTTTTCTATCTGATGTGTTAATTGTTTGTGGTTAATTACTTGCTCATCAAATCTAAGGTTAAAATTAAAGTTAAGGTAGAAAATTTTCAATTTCTATGACAACTGATTCATCCCCCTCTCAGTTGTTTGTCCTTGTTTTTCCAACATGTATATGGCTTCTTGTGGCTTCCATATGCCCCAAACATGGACATGCTTGATTGGTCCAACCCACATGAGCTTCAACAAGCAAAAAAATACTTTTGTCGCTATGTTTCAACATGGAACCTTTGCACCCCAGAGCAACTAATATCAAGGATCCACCACTCATCCTTGGATGACCCATGCTTGCTTAATACTACACAAATCTCTTCTATGGATCCAATGGTGGAATATGAACAATTGTTAAACATGGTTCAAAGGCATACCAAGTGCACTTAATGCACTTTCCTGAGGAAAAAAGCCCATCAATTACAATGTCACTACAAAGCTCCATGGAATACACAACCATCTTCAACATTGAAAATTGACAATGAATTAAACAAATCATAAAAACCAACAATAAATGATGAGCATGTTAATATCCACAACCCTAAGATGCTTGCAATTTGGCAAGCAAATGTTGATTTCCAACCAATATTTTCTAGAGAAATTGTCCTAAACTACATTTCCCAATATGCATCAATGTCTGAGAAAACATCTGAAAGCTACATTGATATCTTACAAAGGCTTGCAAATACAAATTCATTTGGGGACAAAGCATTGCTTGCATACCAAAAATTCATGATGAATTTGGTTGTTGATCATGATATTGGTGCACTAGAAACATGCCATATGCTACCAGATTTTCCCCTTGTCATCTCAAGTCAACATTTATTGTCTTTGAACATTAGTAGGAAGACATTCTATCAGTTGAAAATTGTTGACAATGGTGATGAGCTTGCCAGTGGTTATATTCATTCCTGCATGAAAAGACCACTTAAAATGGAGGCAATATCCCTTATTCATTCTACACGACTCTATACATATAATTTTTTTTTAAAAAGGTCTATCCTGGTGTGCTCAGCCACAACCTGCAATCATCATTGTTTACCTACTTTTCAAGACCATCCCCTTGGAAAAAAGTGATGCCTATGAAAAATTTTGCTGGTTAGAATTATTACTATACAAAACTTTTTGAAATGTTGAGGCTGACATAGGGCTTGCAAGAGAAAGCATAACAAAAAATTGGAGGCTACTTTATGCTAATGGCTATGTTTCTTTGCATGTGAATATACATACTAACCTCCATGCAGATAGGGAGGGTAGTGATAGTGACACCGATGATGCACAGTCTCCGCTACATACAAAACAGTATGAATGGGAGTTGCTCTCTTGACTTGGTGCCACAAACAATATTTATTTTGACCAGCTACAACTCTTGGGTCAACGGTAATTTGACCTGCACCATAGGTGGTACAACCACCATGTTCCAGAGAATCTTCATAGCATTGACAAATAGTTTTTTTCAACAAGTAAATTGCATACAATTGAAGACACCCTCTCCTCCTTTGCAACGCTAGCCCTTTGCCATCGACTATCTTCTAGACAAGAGCTTGCTTTGAGAATCATTGAACAATAACACCTTGTCCTACCCTCATTTCCCCTACTTCATATGATCATTCAAGGAACTACTAGCATAGGTAAACCATTCTTGATTGACAAGATATGAAGAGAACTAAATCAATCTTTGAGTCAAGAAATTAACCCTTTGCTTGTTTTGGAACCAATGGGTGTTACTGCTTACAATGTTCATGCCTCCACAGTGCATATTTCTCTTAAAATACCAATAAAATATATGAATCCTTTGGAAGGACAACCATTGACCATATTTCAAGAAGACTTCAAACATATTAAGTACATACTGATATATGAAATGAATTTCTTGGTTCCCAAGTTGTTGCTAGAAATAGATAGTTGATTGTGGCAAGCATTCCTTGGAAGACATCCGCATCCATTTGGTGGTGTTTCTATTATACTCATGTGTGACTTGGAAAACTGCCCCCTATTATGGATAGGCCTATCTATAGTTCTCGGTCCATAGTGCTAGCACTTTGGCACACTTTAAATATTGTTGTCACGCTTGATACTATCTTTTGCCAGTATGGCCAATTTGAATCACAACAATAGTTTTGTACGCTCCTTATGAATATTAGAAATTTCCAAGCATCCCTAGATGATTGGCAACTTCTTATGAATTGAACAAAATCTATGCTTTCATCTAAGCAAAACTAGGAGTTCAATGAGGCTATCCACTTATTCCCAACGAATAGCTTTGTTACTTTGCACAATAGGAAAATGCTACAACAATTAAATGTTCCAATTGCAATTAGTGTTGTTAAATGTTCCCAACAAAATGCACTTGATTATGGTGATGATGGACAACTTCAATTTGAACTCTTGCTTACAATTAGTGAACAAGTAATGTTGACAAAAAATATTTGGGTGGCAATTGGCCTGGTCAATGGATCGCTGGGCTTATTGAAGGCTATTGTATATGCTAGGGGTGCTAAACCACTTCAACTACTTCAATATGTTGTTGTTGACTTCCAGATCTATATTGTGCTAGCATGGTATTGTGACAAATCAAGATTCATCCCAACTATCCCAATCACTAGAGAAAGGCTTAACACTAGAGAAAGATACAATAGATATTGGAACTAAAGAAAGTTAAGGACTAACTTTCACAACTCTCTCTCCTGTATTAAATCACTAGTAGGAATACACACAGATCCACCTTTCTCTTTCGACATTTATTCTAGGCTACATTCCAAAAAATATAATGAACTTCGAATCAAAGAAGAGGATCATCTCCAACAATTGTCTGCACTACCACCATTATGAAATATTTTTGTTTTTCATGGTAACTACACCACTTCTCCTTTTCCATTTCATCTCAATTATTTCACAGTACCCTTCATTCCCACTTCTATTTAGTTTACCCAACATTTCAAAGGTTTTAGTTATACAGAAATCACTACGAGAAGTTGCTACTCAACTATTTCTTTATATTTCCCCTTCTTGCCAGCAACAAACATCAATTATCTAAATTTAACTTTTCTTTCAATATCTTCTTGCACTTTACCAAATAGTGCCACTTCCATAGCTATTGCTCTTGAAACATTTATTTCTAACAATTTCAAATTCTAAAAAAATTAGATTGGGAAAATTTCTAGCTATTACTATAGATCTTCATAATTGCTAATACCTTTGTTCTCCCAAGTCTCCCATGCTCCTCAAGTTGGAACTATATTCTATTTGTATACAAGGTAAGGTTGTATTTTATTATTTCCATCTCTTCTTTTGTAATTGCATTCAAAAATATTTGTCACAAATACCACAACTCTATATATTTTTTAAAAATATAATAGTGATTTCAGATTAATAAAAAAATTCAAGTTCCAAAAGAAAATTATATTCAATTGTCCACATATTGCTTGCTGCTCTTTGCAAAAGGTATTCCTACATCCTATTTATATAATGTATTTTATTTGACATATATTAGATACTATTTGTTACTAACTATACAACTGTTTATATTTGTTCATCTAAATATTTTGTAGTAATGACACATGTTTTTTTTACTAAGCTTCTAATTTTCCTTGTGTCTAATGATATTTTGTTGACAACATTTTAGATTGAAAATGTATGTATTGAGATATAGATTAAACTCATAGACAAAAAATTTCCCTGCACAGGGGTTTGGTTAGAATCCATGATGCTTGATGCCATAATGTGCAAGGGTGCAAAGAAGACCTCCTTTATTCTCTCAATCTTCTTATTGATTCCCTGCACAAGGTATGCCTACATTTTATTTGCTTGCACTCTTTTATTCCAACTTTATTGCATACAATTTGTCATGAATTGTATAAGTCTTTATATTTTTTTATAGATTTATCATCTACCAATGGTATGCGTTCAACATACTAAATTTTGCACTATTCTTTCATGTTTGCAACCATACTCAACCCAAACAATCATCATGCATGGACCTTTCAATTCCTTTAGAGCTTGTATTAAGTAAGCAGCAGCCTAGACATTGCTTTCACCATTGATGTCAATGGTGAGAAATTTATTTTTCCTTGATTAGGGGTTTGGTGAGAGCACATGGCAGTTCATGACCCAATATGGTAGGGTAGAGATTGGGTTTTTCTTTCTTATGTTGGCAGTGCATTCTATGACATACAGCAAGTATGTCTAAGTTTTGTTTACTTCATTCCTCACATTACAACTACATAGCAAATTGTATGTTATAAAATACTCAACTTTTATATCTCTTGGTTTACATGTTTTCTATGAATTAGAGATGGCCACTACACTAATATTCACACTTTTTTCTTATTGTTCCAGATCATACTCAAGCCATAATGTGGATTCCAATGATTTTATTTATACTCATTAGTGGTCAAACCATTGCTTGTACCATTGATCAAATTCATAGGGTGTACATCAGCCCTCATTTTCTTGTCTACCTGCTAGAATGTAATGCATGCACAAGTATGACTAAATTTTACTTATTTCATGCCTTGCATTACATGTGCATTGTATATTTTGTACTATAAATTATAGAGCTCTTTAAATCTACTGATATACATATTCTCTATCAAATACAAATGTTCACCACACTAAAATTCACATTTTTTTGTTATTTTCCCAAACCATACTCTAGCTATAATGGTGAATTTGATGAACTAATTAAAAAATTAATTGCAATAGTCATATGTCAATTAGATCCTAATATACTCCATGTTGATTGTGATAAGCAAAATTCATACCATCCTTGATCAGAGTGGTCGAAAATGTATATTCGTGGTCGAGGGTTTGGTGACAGTCCATGAGGCTACATGGCCCATTATAGAAGGGTGGAAACTAGGACTCATTTTGTTGTGTTTTATTTTATATATCTTATGTACACATCTCTATGTTTTTGACATAAGATTCAAACAGATTTCATATGTTTTAGGCTATGGTTGTGATGGAATAAAATAGCTAATGTTAATAAACTTTCTCTTAAATTCCATTGGATATTGCTTTCCCCATTTATTCCAATGGTGGGAAATTTATTTTTCCTTTCTTGGGGCTTTGGTGAGAGCACATGATGCTCCATGACCCATTATGGTAAGGTGGACATCCGGTGTTGCTTTCTTATGTTGACAATGTATTCTGTTACATACACCAGGTATGTTTAAGATTTGTTTACTTCATTACTCACATTACAAGTAAATATCAAATTGTATGTTATAAAATAATCAACTTTGATATCTCTTGGTTTACATGTTGTTTATGAATTAGAGATGACCACTACACTAATATTTGCACTTTGTTCTTACTCTTCCAAATCATATTTGAGCCATAATGTGGATTCTAATGATTTCATTTATATTCATTAGTGGCCAAAACATTGCTTGTACCATTGATCAAAGTGATAGGGTGCACATCAACCCTCATTTTCTTGTCTACCCACTAGAATGTAGTTCATGCACAGGTATGCTTAAATTTTTCTTATTTCATGCCTTGTATTACATGTGTATTGTATATTTCATACTATACATTATAGAGCTCTTTAAATCTATTGATTTAAATATTCTTTGTCAAATATAGAGGTTCACCACACTAAACTTTACATTATTTTGTTATTTTCCCATACCATACACTAGCTATAATGGTGAATTTGATGAACTAATTGCAAAATTAGTTGCAATGGTCATATGAAAATTAGATCCTAATATACTCTATGTTGATTGTGATAAGAAAAATTCATTCTAGCCTTGATTGAAGAGTGGTCAAGAACATATATTCTTGCTCAAAGGTTTGGTGACAGTCCATGAGGCTGCATGGCTCATTATGGAAGGGTGGAATCTAGGACTCATTCTGTTGTGTTTTATTTTATATATCTTATGAACACATCTATATGTTTTTGACATAAGATTCAAACATAATTCATATATTTCAGGCTATTGTTGTGATGGAATAAAATAGTTAATGTTAATCCACTTTCTCTTAGGTTCCATTGGACATTGCTTTTGATGAGGTCCTCTTCAAAAGGTTGTGTTGTTTCAATTTTCAAAAATGATTTGTTGAGAGAATATCAAAAAGCTCATTGATTATTGCTCTCTAACTTAGCCAACATTCTTTTATTTTCTATAGGGTTCTCTTGTACATGCTATATTATTTAAATTTTTCATAGGGTGCTATTGTAAATCCAAGATTATTTGAATATTTGTTAAGGTTGTGTTCTAAAAAGAGTACATTTTCATTGTTCAAACGTATCCTTCTTTTATACAATATATGTTAAAATAGTCTGATATATGGCTTTTGGTTTGTGGTTTTGGTTGTGGCATAATGACAGAATCCCACTTCATTGATTACAATTGAGATTTATGTTTAGCTACCAGGTATTACTAATTTTTTTCTCTCGCCAAGTTACATTATATTGCTTATTTTAATAATAATTTATATATGTAAGAATTAAAATTATTTAGGTTAAGTGGAGTTTTTGTCGATTATTATTGTATAGCTTGGGCTATATTCTGGCTTTCTGCATCTAAGTGGCTGTTGAAACCATTCTTTTTTCATTTATGGCTTTCATTTTTTTGTTATGGATGGAACATAATAAAATAATTAATGCTATTGATTCTATGTTTCATTACATTAGGTATTATTGATTATTGTTCTCTTCCTTGTTGCATCCTTGATTTGGTGCTCTTGTTTGTTAGTCTTTTATAGTTTTTCTTTCTCTCTCTAATGCTATTGTCAATATTTCTTTCTACCTTACATTTTATTATTTCATCTCTAAATTGTTCATTCAATCTACTATCTATTACTATGCCATGCTCTAGCTAGCCTCTTCCACGAGAGATTTTGAACTCTCCCAGCCTCATTGCCAACATGTCCCCTCCCTAGATTCTAAACTCTCCTAGCCTCATTGCCTGCATGTCCACTCCCTTTCATGTACATCTCTGCCTATCAACTCATTGTTTTGTGTCTCTACATGGAACTACTAGTTTATATACTCAATTATAACATGAAGAATTAGAAGGCAAGAAGACGTGTTTTAGACTAGGTTCTGGAGCATGTAAATTGATTGTTGTTCACTAATTTTATTTATTTATCATGTTTTCATCTTAATTTAAGAGAGCTTTTCTTCACTGGTATTAAAGTATTAATTCCTAGTTTTTGAGGAAGAAGATTGAAACAAAAGTGTGGTATTTGTTTAATGTAAATGTATACATATTTTTTTTGTTATAACGTGACATTAGTAATCCACTTGGTTGACTTTTTTCTATGTTTTATAACTAGTGAAAGTCAGTCTAATAGAGAATAAACCTCAATTATTGTTCTTTTAAGAGCTTGCATGGGTAGAATAAGTCATGAGTTTCCACATTTTTGTTATCACTATCAGTACGACCTAGTCAACTTCAACTAACTCCATTCATCCCCCATTAAATGTAGAAATTTCCATGCAGCTAACAAAATGGGCTTTATTTGACCATTTGATAGTATATATTAATTAATTAAAAATAAAGAATAGAATGTATTCCTTATTTTTAATTAATTCATACATACTATCAAATGGTCAAATCAAGTCCATTTTGCAAGCTACCTAGCCAATTCCATTAAATGCACTAAATGTTAGTATAACATCGTTATTAGATCCTATCATTTCAAATATATCCATCATCATTGTAGTACATATACATGCACACTTGGCATATTAAGGACCACACATCTTGTTGCCCCTTCACAAATGGGTAAGGTAGACTTAATTTTCAATAATGTGTGTCCATTCAGGTCACCAACTTGATCCATTTATATAAAGGTCCTTCACTTCTAACTTAGTGAGCATCTTGCTTTCTTTGATTGCTTTGAGCAAAGAAAAAGTCATGGTTGTCTAGGTGGAAAGCCTTGCCCTGCTATTCCTATTTGTGGGTGTGCTCAACCTTCTTGCAATCCCTACTATAGTATCTAACTTTGAACTACTCTTCACTTGTCTATCATAATAGTACTATTATAATAGCTTCCAAATTGTATATAGTACGTTGTGTATTTCCTTCTTCAATATTTTGACTCACATTCATCAGATAGAGAGAATAATTGAGAAGTAATTGCTAGACATTGTTTCTCTTGATTCACGTGAGTCACTACTATGATTTATTTATTCAATTTATCTCTTAATTATCTTCTTTAACTATCTCATCCTCGGGTATCCATAATAGTGGCTTACAATTTTGGCCAAACCGGACATCGAATTATTATTTTTAACTAAATCTTCACATCTGGCACCTATAACGGCTAAACTATGAGGAATTTTGAAGATGGTGCAAACTAGAGTCTCTATCAAAGTTTCTACCATAGATTCTAAAATATTTTTTCAAAAATTTTTGAATCAAATGTACTTCTTTTTCCATCTCCCACGAAAATAGATTTTTCAAAACAACATTTTAAAAGGACGACACCGTGATAACGATAACTTTTTCTTCCATGAAGGATAAAAATTCTAATTTTCAAATTTAGATTTTTAACTCGGATATCTAGTGCTTCTACTTGGTTTGATAGTTTTATTGAATATTTTTTCCTTAATAAAGTTTTAAATTCAAATAAATTACATTCGCATAATAACGCTAATTTATAACGCTGTAACTTTTTGTATATACGTAAATTTTATTTGTATTTTTTTTGTTGGATCATGACTTCAATATCTCTGCATTCATTACTTTTTTTTAATTTTTTTTGATAATCTTCTATTTTTCCACATGTGAAGAACAAAGAAATTCATTTTGATGAAAAACCTACGTTTTAATAAAACTTAAAAAACAAAATAATACATAACAAAACCAAAACATATTTAAATTATATTCATTGGATAGCTTGTTCTATGGAATACCAATAATTTCCTAAATAAATTTTAAATGAATTCATTTGATCCCCCAAAAATCTAAATCAAAAGTGATTTTTATCGCAAGATTTTGATAGGTGTAAAGGAGATGCATTTATAGGTATGGTTTAAAATCAGCTTAGGTTCTACCTGCTGGGGGTTTGATCTAAGGTGATTTGATCAAACCCTCTTTCGACTGAATCCTTAAATGGAACTTTTTAAGGCTTAAATCATTATATTTTCAAAAAAATATGTGATTTCAGCCTAAAATTTGTTCCTTCCTGTGAATTGTAAACCACTATTATGACAAAGACCTCCTAATTTTACATAATCCAGTCAATTTTTTTTACATTTTAAGAGTCCTAAGAATCAAATGAGTTTTCTATTTGGGCATGTTTGAAGGGGAAGATGTGATCATAAAATTTGTATTAGTTCATCATGTCAATATTGGACAAGTGTTTAAAATTGTTGGAAACAATTTTGAGCTAGGCAATTGGGAGCCTACTAATGTGAATTCAATATGACAGACTCCTGGTGATGCTTATGCCAAATTTGTGGTATGTTTTGTTTCTCTTCTTCAATATTTTCTCTTATCTATTTTATTGGTTCTGGGAAAAGTCATCGTGAAAAAAATAATCAGCATGACAAATTTATTTCATGAAAAATTCAACACATACAATTCATGACGGTGAATTTTTTATGAAGTGAATTTATCATGATAATGAATTTTATGATGAATTGTTGACAGTAAATTTTCCTGAAACCATTTTATCGAAGGAGTTGAGCTGAACATAATAAATTTATGGATCTTAACATTGGTTTCTTATTTATTTTGTTAAAAGACATTGACAAAGGGAGTAGCATACCAATACAAACCATTGGTGGTGAGCTTTGCAAGTGGAAACAATGTGTGCTGGGTGCCCGAAAATAACCATGACTTAATGGTGTTAGAAGATTATTCAAAGTTTGATTATGTGGAAATAGTATTTTGGAAGTTGTATGTAGTTACAATTGTCATTCCACTACTGCTTGCTTCATCATAGGGAGGATCTTGGGACCTATTCGCGAGGTTGTGTGTTAATATATATCTAATGATGTATTACATGAACTTGATGATCTTTCTTTATGTCTGTTGATACAATAAGCATTGTATTGCATATGTATATTATCTGTCTTATGAGGAAAAATATGTAACTAGGCCTTTTCTTCACACAAATTTATGTGATATTGGGTTAGTATCATATGTGTTTTTAAGTTCAAATACATGATTTTTTAGCTGATAGGCTATACTATGTGTGAGCTTCTACCGGGAAGTTGTTTCACACTGGATTTTTTAGCTAGGAACTTTGTGAGGGAAATGTGAACACTAGGAAACTTGATTCCTTCATCCTGCTACAAAGCTGCTTGGTGACCGTGATTGATTTGGGTTCATCTCATTTTTAAAAAAAAATTCTTTGCTCAGGTTTTGTAATCAGTAGGAGGCAATTTCTTTGACCACCATTAAAAGTTTTTGTTTTGCTAGGGTTTTGTAATCAGTAGGAGGTAATTTCTATGACACCATTGATAGGAGTAGGCATTGGTAGGGTTTTGTTATTCCATTTTCTTATAGAATCTCCATAAAAAAATTCCTATTTTGTGTTTCAACATTTTTCCAAAGGTGCCTCTGAATGGGCTTTATGAAGAAGTAAGAAAAATGTTGCTTTATCAAAGAGATTGTATAAACTAGATATTCAAAGCTACAAAATCAATTAATGAGTATATTTTATCTGAAATGGAGGTTCCAGAGGTCTTCTGGGATACACTTCCCAAGGTAATGATTCACTTGGATGTGGATGAATCCAATGGTTAGGACCACTGCGTTATTCTTGACAAGCACTGGTGTATTGTGTTTGCAATTTGCAGTTCTACTAATCCACTTATTTTTTTGAGTTCTAGACATCCATTGAGAACTTTTTGTTTTCAGATTTGGGGAAAGGAAATGTATAGCTTTGCTTCTTTCCAAGAAAATAAGATTCATCTTTGATATTCTACTTACTAGAAGTTTGTTTTCTCCAACTATAGTTAATGAGGGAGTTCCATCTTTGTTCTCATTCGATAAGCTTCCATCCGAGCTGACAAGAAAGAAAGAAAGAGAATAAAAAACATGCTCCTAAATCAGATGGGATGTACCTAATGTTTTCTTGATACTATATCCCTATTTTTTACCTAAGTTTGTGTCCATGTGCTCTTGAATTGGAAATTTTTAATCTTCGTTATCTAGCAGTGGAAAATGAACCAAAACCATCTTTACTAGATGAACAACTGGAATCATCTTTTTCTAGGGATAAGGAATCTATACAAAAGCCCTTGCTATCCATACTCCAACTCTTAAATACTTCGTCTACCATCCCTAGATTCATTATTTTTCCTGAATAGAATCCAACATTAATTCAACTCTCTATTCTACCAAAATACCTAAAGAC
This sequence comes from Sequoia sempervirens, assembly GCA_007258455.2. Classification (NCBI taxonomy): domain Eukaryota; kingdom Viridiplantae; phylum Streptophyta; class Pinopsida; order Cupressales; family Cupressaceae; genus Sequoia; species Sequoia sempervirens. Next base: position 4,546 of record VDFB02222301.1, on the reverse strand, counting down.
CATCAATACACATTGAATCACTTACCACTACCAAATTATCAACACATTTTAACCAAATAATTGGAGGAATAGGCTCAAGATGTTTACTTTCATTCTCTTCAAGATCCAAACTGAGTCCCTTATTTCTTCGACAACATCCTAACCTATGCATCTTGTTTAACAACCACCCTTTACAAGCCCCACAAGAAGCTCTAATTGTATAATTATTAGAAAATGATATTTTTATATGCTATGATGGGTTGCTCTTCCTAAAAAAGGTTGAGATAATTTTCTTGTTAAATTATACTTATGTTGTTGTTTTGTATTGGTTGTTAATTATTTTGATATGTATGCATGATAGATTGTATCTTCTACCTACCTCTACTCCTGTAATCCATTTTGGTCCATTTGTGTCTATAGTAAAAAACAATCTAATCTAAATAGTAAATTGGAACAAAACTACTTAGAAATGTGTCAAGTTTGAGAGCATTTTTAATGTCAATTTCCTTGGATTTTGAATCTTTAATCAATTTTACTAGATTTTTCCTTTAACTGGATTTTTTTGCATCCCCTAAAATGTGCCATGTTTGAGAGCATTTTTACTGCCATTTCCCTTGGATTTTGAATATTTAATAAATTTTACATAGTTTTTCCTTTAACTACCTCTTCTTTCATCCCTTGAAATCTGTCAAGTATGAAAGAATTATCTGACATAGTACTTCCTTGTAGAAATCAACCATGACATTTGTTAATAACAAATGATGGATCACTGTTTAACACTTTGAACATTAAGAGTGGAAATACCAACTAGTTTTGTTATAATTTCTAATTTATTTTTTTTCCCATGTGGTGCACATAATCAGAGACATTGAAAATCACACAAACCGTATTACAAAATTTGAAAGACCACATAGCTCAAGAAAAGTCAGTAAGTAGGGCTAGAGCGGGAACTAGAATATCTACTATGTTTGAAGAAGAAGGTGGAGTGGATTTAACAGTTACCTACAACTCAGGAAATTTTTGAATGGTAGGAAGAGGTTCCCTAGCTGGTTTGCTTCCTTATGTAGATGCCAATGCAGTGGTAGTGGAGATGGCTAATGAAGTTGTCCTAGTAAGTTCAAATATATTAAATTAATCATATAGAAATTTTTATCTCTTTGCATAGGGAATGAAAGGAAATGTACATAGAAGAAGAGAGTAGGTTTTTGGTTGAATATTTGTATATTCACAAGATAAGTGATCATTGAATTATTGATGTCTTAGGTTGTAAAGTGAGTCTAGTTCTAGTAGGTGTTTGTGGCACAAATCCATTTCATCGAGTGGATTACTTTTGCGGAAACTTGAATCCATTAGTTTTATAAGGCTTCAAAAAATTCCAACAATTATTTTATTTGATGGAAACTTCCACCAAAATTTAGAAGAGACTGGCATGGGATATGGTTAATATCCTTTTATTTGCGGATCATATTCTATATTACCACCATATTTAGTTAGTTCAAATATAATGAATGATGACCTAATCTTCTATTGTTATTTATTATGACCTTAAATACAAGAAAAACTCTTTAAATTACAAGCCTAAGACATTTTCTCTTTGTATTTTACTAGGTCAACTATTATATTCCAATCCTCTTAAGTGTTGCATATTGTTAAGAAATCAAAGTGGTAATGTTACATCTAAAATTTATCAAGAATCCTTTTGAATCATATTTCATTCACAGGTTGGAGGTGGAATTGATCCATAAACCACACAAATTGGGTCTTCTGACTGTTGGAAAATGATGCATGAGCCTTGTCATTTAATTGAATATTTCATGCAATTGTAACTGTCATGTAACTGTTTAATAAATGTTTGTATCTACATGTTATTGCATGTTGATTGTAATAGTCATGTGCATGCATAAACTATATTTAGAATTGGTATACAAAACTTTTGTAAAGAGAGGTCATATGTAATGAATTTATATTTATCAAAGGAATAAGAAGCTCCTGTGTTTTGTGTGTAAAAGAATTGTCCTTCCTCTATTTTCTGTGTTTTAGTGTTTGCTTGGGTTTAGATTTTACAATTGGTATCAAAGAAAAGATTAGGGACAATTGATGTTGAAATATTGCAACCACTATTTGAGAAAGAAAGCACTTTAGATCTGAAGATAAGATACCATAGAAGGATAAAATAGAGATAGAAATAATTAAATAAAGAAGCCAAGATTGTTGTTTGAAGTTGCAGATATTTAAGCCGCTAAAATTCCTAAGATCTAGACTCAAAAGCAAAGGAGATCACTACAAGGATTTGCCTCAATCAAAAGGAGATTTTTGGTGTTCATGTTGTTTTGATCTATAGTGTTTGCAGATACTGTAGGCTATACAAAAGAAGATTCAACCCTAAAGTTAGATGTTGGTATTTTGAATTAGTGTGTAAGTCATGATAATTGTAGAGGTATATCAAGGGAGCAATATTTTATTAAGCTACCACTTGAGGAAAGAGTTTGAAGGAAGCCATAGAGTTTTAGAGAAAGTTTGTAGTTTTGTCTCCAAGAAAAGTGCAGATTTCAAGAGAAAGATTGTGGAGGTCCTAGAAATAAAGAGAAGCTTTAAGAAAAAAAGGCTTAGTAAGGAAGAAATAAAAGGTAAACAAATTGCATATTTTATTGTTTTTTTTGTTCACAGTCAAGAATCACTATCAACTATAGTTCTTAGAAGGAGTGTTTATATATATATTTTTAATGGGAAATACTAGTAAAAAGGTGAAAGAAATTGTAAATTTAAAGTGTGAAAAAAGATAGTTTGAAAGATGAATTGGTGAAGCTAAAAAAGTGTAATTCAGAATTGATCAATAAGATAAAGGAGTTTTCAAAAGAAAGGTGTGATTATTTGTTTGAGAATGAAAATCTAGAAAAAGAATTACGAAAAGTGAAAAATAAAAAAGAAGAGCTAGAAACCAAATTGAAGTTGCTTGATGAGGTCAAGAAACAAAATGAAGATCTAGAAGGAAAGATAAAACTATTGGAGAAACAAATTGAATGTTTGAGGTCAAAGTCATTGTTGTGTAATGTTGCATGTGGGTATGTGCAGGATCATGATGGGCCAAAAAGTGGCAATATGATGGGTAGGTGGCTGATGACTTTTTTTTACCCAAAATTGATGAAACGAAAAGGGTTTTTAAAGGATATTCTCAGCTTTCCACCAATATAAATTATGCTTTACTTTGAATTTAATAAGTAATTATTATTCATTTTCTATTCAAATTACGACTAAAGTTCTGATTAATAGACTGATTGAAAAACATCTATAGCTTTCAAACAGTATCACATTTTTTGAATCCAAAACATGCGTCACATTCTATGCTTCACATACTATAGGATTAAAACAAGAAAAAATGAATTTCATGAAATTTTGGCCAAGTTAAGGTGGTCATACATACGATTGTTTTTAAATTTTTAAAAGTTCTAATAAAAAATTCATAAATAATTATTTACTTGGAAAAAAATTACAAAAAAAGTGCATCAATTGGGACATGAGTCCTCTGCTTACATCAAAAATCTTATAAAAAAATATTATCATTTTATTGTGGTTAGGGTGGTTAGACAAACACCTACTTCTTATTTTTTCCCTGAAATTTAAGTACTACTGTATTGAATTTCAAATTTTCACCAAATAGATTTATTTTAAAACAACCCTAGTAGTTTAGAAACTACATTCAATTTGCTACAAATTCTATTGTTACATATTTTTGAAATAATATAGATAACTTATTAAAAATTTTATGTCAAGTTGTCTTAACTCTGATTTTTCTTATTTTTTGCCACTTAAGGGCCTATTTTTTCAATGATGATCCTACACATACCCATGTGATACAAATGACTTGTGTTCTTAATTTGATATGGGTGATGTAGCTAAAGTTTTTTCAGGTAAAGAATGTGAAGTTAAAGATGAAGATGTGTCTGGAATGTTTTTGTAGCATGTGAAGCTAATAACAAATATTGTTTTGAAAAGATAAAAGGTTTGGGAAATCACGGGAAAAGAATGAGAGATCCCATTTAGCGAGTTGTGAGTCCAAAGAATGGAGGCATGGGATATGGTGAAAGAGATAGAAATGATGTAACAAGTGTTACATGTTCATGTAAATTAGCTAATAGAATGTTCTCATTGTCATAGGGGAGGACATAAAAAAGAGCAATGTTGGGATCTTCATCCTTGTACAATTTGTAGGTTGAAGAATCATTCTAAAAAATCATGTTGGAATAGAGAGTGGAATGGACAATTTGAGAAATATTGTATAAAAATTGATTATGGATAGATTGATGGATCCAATTAGAGAAAAATTACAGGTATGTTTAAAAGGTTCTATAAATCTAAATGTTGGCATGCTAAAAGCAATAAGGTGTCATATGATCTAAGAGATAGTGAGTCTTTATACTAGAGAAAGGAAGGGAAAATATTGTGATCTAAGAGAGTCTATCTGCACATTGAGTTGCTTAGGTTCAATTTAGAAAACTTCGGTACTATGTTTTGAGTCTCAGCATCAAAGGGAAGTATGTTAGAAAATGATACATGAGCCTCGCCATTT
>VDFB02222300.1:0-15029 GCA_007258455.2 Sequoia sempervirens | reverse complement strand
TTTTGTGATCTAGCTTAGATCGTAACACATTATTAATATTATGACAAATAATTATCTAACAATACTAAATTAATTTTGAATTACATATCAAATTTTCATGTATCATTGTTCCTAGAGCTAGGTGCACCTCATCTAATAATTTAACTTCTATTTTTAATTAAATAATATATTCTATCTATATTATTAAGGTTAAAATGTAGTTAATTTAAAGTTTCATGAATCTAATTTGGTAGATAATTTATGTGAAGAAAATTTTCAATATTTTTTACAAATCTAACATTTGTACATGACATAGGGTTTCCCTTCCCTTTTTTTCTCCTTGATTAGTGTTTTAGATCTAATTTTTTTAATTACTTACAGTTCATATCCAATTTTAATATGGTTTGATTGTACTCTTTTTTATTACTCATTTCCTTATTTCTTTAGCATTTTCACTTCTATTATTGATCCTTTTTTTCCCACCCTACATAACCTTGACTTGGCCTTTAGAGTTCATATTTTCAACTTATTTATGATTTGATCATTTATTTAAAAATATATATTATAAATTTATATTTTTAAATCTATTTCCTCATAATTATCTCTATTAATCTTTTTTATTTTTTTATTACTACCTAGTTCTCAAGACCATAATATTAATGTAAAAAGGATTGTGACTATGTAAAACCTAATACTCTTATATAATCTCGTGATATAGAAGAGGAATGCTTATGCATTGTTGAGAATGAATTTAAAGATATCATGATTATGACTATGATGCTCATGTAGAATAATATATTTATCTTACTTGATAACTATGTGTTTAAGCACTTATCCATGGGTTCAATTTAATTGGTAATTAGCACCCCTTTTTCATACACCTATTTTACAAATACTTTTAGTGGTATTTTTCTAATAGAAATTCAACTTTTACCATTCTCATTGTTGAAGTTTATCTTGGTTCTTGCATTCTAATCTTGGATACTACAACAAAAAATTTCTTGTAAGTGTAATTCAGAAAGTCAATTTCCATTATCTTCTAGGTCCTTTCCAAACTGTCTTGTTCCATATTGTCATCTTTCCATCTATTCACCATTGTTCCCTTCTTGATGGTAAATGTTAGGGGTTTTGGTGCTCAAAGTTGTAAGTCCTAGAATTTCTAAAGTTGGATCTTCTCCTAGATTATAGAAGTATCAAAAATTAGAAGAAAAGCATAAATCCTATGATCAAATTGAGAAACATTAGACAAATTACTAAGGTTGATAGATCCTCCTTCAAATTCAAGATCAAATAGACCAAGTTATGCCTCTCTAGAGGCATCCCTAATAGAAATAATCACAACTAAAGATAGATAAATGGAGAAATTATGTATTAGTAAATTGTGTATGCTTAACAAAAAAATATATCACAAGATCAAGGACCAACCTATAGATTTAACCTCTATCAAACTGATAATAATATCACTATAATATTAAAGTATGTGGCTATGCAATAAATGATTGTTTCAATATAAGAATTGTTAAAAAATTCTCTAGATAATTACTAGGATAAATTATTGAATCATGAAATACATACAAGATACCTCCTATTCTTGATCTATTGGTGTATGTTGTTTTAATTTTGAGTGTATGGAGGGATATTAATTCTAGGAATAGTTATTATCCATTTCGATCATAGAGGTATCATGAGGAAAAATAAATAAAATTCATAATGGAACAGAATTATTCACAATAATGCACTACAAACAATAATATCAAGAAACTGAACATTTTTTAGTTATTCATCTCAAACAATAAAATATTATATTAATTCAAAGAGTATATCATTACAAAGATTTATAATGACTTATATTATTATCTCATTCATATAATATTTGATTAAATCAATACTTGTAAACTAGAAATGAAAAACCCTAAGCTACAACTTATAAAAAATTTCATAAATGGAACCATGGAGATATTAACTTACAAGAATAATTTACAATATTATGCTTGTCGATATTTATATAAATTTTTTCTACTTGAATGGAAACTAGATTGATAGGATTTAAAACCATATAAGGTCTTATTTCTTTCACTCATGTGAAATGATGAAATTAGCAACCTCTTTTCTAGAAAATAAACTATCATCTTTGTAACTTTGTTGATTTCCCTATGACTTTGGGAGTTGAGGAGAAACTAGTAGTTAACATATCAAGCGTATAAAATGAAATAATACCCCACAAATTTTACTGAAATGATGATCTAGAGATTATATTAAAACTATCTACATCAAAACTAGTAATAATTTTTATAAGAATTAGAAGAATCTATAAGATAAAAGATAGGCACAAATAAACAATGCACAATATTGTATTTAGATGACCAAAATTAGAATGATTACAAAGCCTTACATATATAGGCAAGGAAGAGGTAATACACCTTTGGGATGGATTGACAAGTACCCCATAATGTGGTGCAAATGACTAGAAAAGTGCCCTATAGCCATCAACCTTAGGATCACTTGGAGTGTGCAAACCAACAACCTATTTGGCCAAGTCATCAACCTTGATGCCAAGTGTTGAGTGACCTTTTAGGTGAGATGGAATGTCTTCCAACCTCAAAAAGGTAGAACATGAGGTTTACCAAATAACTTGGTAACCTTTAGAGGTCTAAAAGGTTCCACATTCAGTTAGACAGAAATGTTGTCTAACCTCATCAACCTAAGTGCACTTAAGTATAGTGAATAGATGAATTATTCACTCTAATACCCCCCTTAAGTGGTACTTGGAGTGATAAAAAAAAGTGTAAATAGATAGAAATTGGTCTTAGATAGAGGCCATGTTAGGTACCCATGTACAATGCATTCGAGCTCACAAAAGGAGAAAAAAGAGAAAACTAAGTGGGATAAAAAGTTCTCTCGAAGAAATAGAATTAGAAGGATTTAAGACCTCAAAAGATGTTCCTTGATGATAGGAAAATGATGATGAAAACTATTGAAGCATGTAGAATTTGTAAACTCTGTCAAAGATGGACTTGTGTTTGCTGCAATCAATGAATCTCCAAGAAATGTGGACCAAGATGAGAGATACAAAACACTACATGAGAGCATGTGAACACTACTCAACCAATGTACACAAAGTCAATCAAACTCTATGAAGTAAAAAACAGAAATAGTACTTTGATTAGGAGTACTAGAATCTCAAAATTCAATCCACTAAAATAATCCCCCATACGACAGATCAAGATAGAAGGTTCATGAGACCTCCCAAAAAGAAGATTCCTCCACTACTTCATTTAAAGAAGTATTTGCACAACACTGCCATAGTCGCCCCTTAATGTTAAGAGAAATAAGCAGACAACTAGAATCAGGAGTGTGCAAGGAATGTAGAAATGCACAAGAAAATGAGAAAGGGTGTGCTTGAAGACACACTCAAATGAGGTGAGAATCGCGAGGAGACATTGTTGTGATGTTAAATCACGAGGATCCAAACTTGTGATGTCAAATCAAGGCTCTACATAATCCCCCATTACACTTTATAATTCAATGTATGTAAAAAATTTCCCCAATTTCCTCCACACATTTAGTTTTGTGACACTTTATATGAGTGCATTTACAAGCATATTTGATGTTACAAGTTCTTCAAAATTTATGCCATGAGGTGGATTAGGAGAACGCATGCCTTACAAACTTCAAAAAAAGACAAAAAGACTAAAAGTGATACCTCCATTTAAAATGCCCCTTATTCTCTTTGCAAATGGTAGAAAAACGGGAAAAAAAAAAACCCTATTTACAAATTATTGCAAAATTTAAAACAACTATCCCCTTTACAACACTTGGTTTGTATATGTTGATGCATGTAAAAATTAACAATAATTGCAAACTTATAATAAAATTGTGAACAACATAATTGTTAAGATTTCTCATAAACACATAAAATAATTGGTTGACCAAGTCACCTTGCTGTTGATGAGTCGACTAAGTTGGAGAAAAATACGACAAGTGGGGATGAGTCAAACTGGATATGGAGACGGGCCACCAATGTTGCAGAGATGGATGAAGGTGCAGATCTTCATATCAAGCCTTGCAAAGATTCAAGAGCTCAATGTTGATCTTCAAAAAATAAAATACCTCTTAATCTCTTCTGATCTGACTATCGCTAAACGCTACAAATCGTGTGTGATCTGGTACTGCGTTGACATTGCACATCCCTTTACTTTCTCTAGCCTACGGTTGTGATAAAACCCAAGCGACGAGCCGTATGAGCCTAAAATCATGGCTCACCCCTGTAAATCATAGCCACCTCATACTTATTGTTATCCTATGGTTCGAATGGGAGTGTGAATGCCCCAAACGTGCCACAACATCTGGAATTCACGATTGTTAAAACAAAGAGATTCTTGAGAGGAGGAGATATTAGCAATGAATTTGGGTTTTGTGGATTGGATGGATCTGGGAGGGCGTTCATCATGTGAGGAGTATGGATGCCTCTGCCTAAAAGGGGTGAAAAATCACCACCTCTAAGAAGCACCTAACATATCCCATCCACAAATCCCGTCGGTCTGCAACAATAGACGCCACACCTGAGAGACCTCTATGAGGGGAATCATGGGCTAGATTCTGCCAATCACAGTCTAGGACTCAAAATCATGGCTTAGAGAGTGTGAATCGCGGCCTCAAAATAGATTTTGTGCCCTACAAAATTCCAACACCAGTCAAACCTCAGCCAGTGATCACTCATTCACCAGTGCCCTAGAAAAGGAAATCCACGTGAATGACAGTGAAATCTATGCTCGGATGCCAGAGGATTTAAATTTTGCAGGATAGAGTATAAGGCACGACTTGGACAGATATTTCTTCCCCACAAGCAAACAATGGGATGAATGGAAGTTTAGAGCAGCTGCAACCACGATGGATGGCCTGCAAATGCAAGCCATGGGTTTCAGAATAAGGCGTAGCAAATCGCCAAAGTTTGTCGACTTGCAAGTTGCAGCTTCAAGAAATTGTGGGTCAAATTGTATCCAACCTACAAAAAATCACCGGTCCAACCTGGAAATGGCGTGAGCGGGGTAGAAATCACGCCACCTGCAATTAATGAATTCTCGCTTTGCACTCACTGGTCGTTAATTGCAACCCCCCTCTCAAGAATTTGCCTGTAAACGACAATGAGGTGAGAGGCGATTATGTGATGAGATGCATGCCAAGCCTCCCAGCCTGTATGGAGCCATTTGATAGAGCCACCAAAATGGGGATGGTGTGAGGGGATCTCCTTAGTTTTGCGCGACAAATGTAAGAGGCACCCTCCAAATTAAAAAAACTGCCAATAAACCCGCAACGTGCTTACAAATCGTTAACACAGTGACTGAAACAAATCAAATACAACAAATTTGTTCTCCTTACAAGTTGAAAAAATCTCCATTCCAATGCTCCGATACCATATAAGAAATAGGAGAATGTAGGAGATAAAAGGCAAACACATTTGAGTACAAAGCCTTGCATATATAGGTAAGGAAGAGGCAATCCACTTGTGAGGTGGATTGACAATTTTTTCTTGATGTAGCACAAATGAGTAGACAAGTGTCCTATAGGTATCAACCTTATGATCACTTGGAGTGTGCAAACCAACAACCTATTTGACCAAGTCATCAACCTTGATGCCAAGTGTTGAGTGATCTTTGAGGTGAGATGGAAAGTCTTCCAACCTCAAAAAAGTAGCACATGAGGTTTACTAAATAACTTGGTAATCTCTAGAGATCTAAAAGGTTGCACATTTAGTTACACAAGATGTTAGTCTAACCTTATCAACCTAAGTAGACTTAAGTATAGTGAGTAGATAAATTATTCACTAACATATTTTTCTTGACATTCCTCATTTGTTTCCATCATTTGAAGTACATATGAATACATTACCTCTAAAATGAACATTTTATCTCAATAGGAAAATTTGGATTGGATAGTTGTAAGGTCTTATCAAGTCAATAATGGTATTCTATTGAAATTGATTACTTAGGTCTTACTGACCTGCACCATACCTCATCAAGAACACCATGAACCTTATATCATAAAATATATTGAAGGTATATTAAGGCATTGCTTTATTTTCATGACTAATTTTATTGTTGGTTTTCTTTTGCATATTCCATATTGGTTGTTAGATGCCTTGAAGATATGTTGGAGAATCATATTAGTTGTATCATGTTTTTTCAATTAGTCCTTTATGCATATGACATCTCATCACCATGGCCTATATACCCTTGTATAGAATGTCAAATGTTATAAAAATTATAGGTTGCTTGCACATCTAGTTTCAAACATGCCCATATAAAATATATCATCAATATCATCCTTTTTTATAATTAAAATTATCATTCTATTTTTTTCATCATTTGCTAATATAATTTTTCAATAATTATTCTATTTATAGTAGCATAAATTTGTACTTAATAAAATTTCATATTAAGTAATGAGAACACCAAATTTACGTGGAAAACCTAATGAGGGAAAAGCCATGGTGATGATTATTAGCTCATAAGAGAAGTAATTGCAAAATCGGTATAAAAGGGCTCACTACCAGAATAGGACACACTTTCCAAAAAGGCTCACAACCAAGGCTCACTGCCACTAACAGAATACAAGAAGATAGAAGAGAAATGTTACACAAGGAATACTTCTCAATGCAACAAGGAATCCACCACAAGTGCTTACACACTTTCGCAGTCTTGCATGAAAGATTTTAGATGCCTTCAGCTAACAACTTTCAGGAATCCTCACATTGAAATTCACCTATGTTGCTCAAATTTACATCACACATCACTCACATCAATCTTGTGTCTACCTTTCTTCCTTCTTGCATCTCATAAAACCATTACACTTATTTATATCAACCTCATCCTCAAAATATTCTTCAATGTCAGCAACTAGTTGTTATACATACAAATTCAAAATACGTCGACACCTAGACATTCCCACGGTGGATAGGAACAAAGGTGACCTACATAAATCCTTAATTAGGACCTAGATAGATACCAACACACACCTCAACACACTTCCATAAGCTCACATATAGTGTTGACATCAGGTTGATCACTACCCATGCAAACATAATAAAACATTAAGTACTCACTTCCTTTAATCAATTTGTAACCCCCATATAACATAATTCATTCGAACACAATCTAAAATAACCATTGAACCACTTAAGATTCATCAAGAAGTTCATCCAAGCTCGCATCATACAGATTCCTCAATTCAGAACATTTGGTTATCCTCATACATATACTAATGAACGGAACTCACACTATACCACACCAAATCAAGTGAAATCTTGAATTCTGAAAGATACAAACATTAAAAGAAAATTTCCAGATCTACACAATTTGAAACCCTAATGCAAATAAATGCGAGGAAATACTTTGCATGTGGATCATGATGGGCAAAAAGTGGCAATATGATGGGTTTTATAGGGTATGGCTGATGACCTTTTTATCATCCCCAAAATTGATGAAATGAAAGGGTTTTAAAGAAATTCTCAACTTTCCACCAATATAAATTTCTTTACTTTGAATTTAATAAATTATTATTATTATTTTCTATTTGAATTACACTAAAGTCCTCGAATTGATAGGATGATTGAAAACATCTATAGCTTTCTTAAATGAGTATCACATTTTTTGAATCCAAAACATGTGTCACATTCCTATGCTTTGCATACTATATACAAAAAAAAAAATTCATGAAGTTTTGACCAAGTTAAGGTGGTTAGACATATGAGTTTTTTAATTTTCAAAAAGTTGCAATAAAAAAATCATATTAATTATTTCTTGGAAAAAAATAACAAAAAAATATGCATCACATTGGGACATGACATCTCTACTTATATATAAAATCTTATAAAAATTATTACATTTTTATTGCTGGCGTGGTGATCCATAATAGTGGTTTACAATTTTTGGCCAAATTGGACACTGAAATTATTATTTTAACTAAATCTTCACATTCGGGCACCTATAGCGGCTAAACTGTGAGGAATTTGAAGATGGTGCAAACTAGAGTCTCATAAATTTTGTCTGTAGATTCTAAAAATATTTTTTTCAAAATTTTGGAATCAAATTTCACTTCTTTTTCCATCTCCCACAAAATTGATTTTTCTTGAAAATAACATTTTTAAAAAGTGACGACAATCAGATAATGTATAACTTTTTTTCTATGAAGGATAAAATTCGAATTCTTTCAAATTTAGATTTGTAACTTTGATATCTAGTGCTTCCATTTGGTTATATAGTTTTTTTATTGAATATTTTTTCTTTAATCGTTTCAAAGTCAAACAAATTACAATTCAACACAGTTATGACCAATGCAGCGTAACTTTTTGTATATGTCAAAATTTTATTTTATTTTATTTTGTTGGATCAAGGACTCAATATCTAGTGCACTTATATTTTTCAATTTTTTTTGATAATCTTCTATTTTTCCACATGTGAAGAACAAAGAAATTCATTTTCGATGAAAAACCTATGTTTAATAAAACTTAAAAAACAAATACATAACAAAACCAAAACATATTAAAATTATATTCATTGGATAGCTTGTTCTGAGGAATACCATAATCATTTGAAATAAATTTTAAATGAATTCATTTGATCCCAAAAATCTAAATCAAAAGTGATTTTTTATCAGCATTTTGATAGGTGTAAAGGAGACGCATTTATAGGTATGGTTTAAAACTAGCGAGGTTCTATCCAAGGGGGTTTGATCTAAGGTGATTTGATCAAACCCTCTTCAATTGGAATCCTTAAAATGAACTTTTGTGCTTAAATCATTATATTTTCTAAAAATATGATTTCAGCTAAAATTTGTTCTCCTGTGAATTCCAAACCACATATGACAAAGATGATAGGGTGGTTGATAAACACTTACTTCTTTATTTTCCCCCAAATTTAAGTACCAGCATTGAAATTTCAAATTTTCATCAAATAGATTTTTTTAAAAGAAAAATAAACCTAGTAGTTGAAACTACATTCAATTTGCTACAAATTTTATTCTTACATATTTATGAAATAATATAGAAACTTATTCAAATTTCTATGTCAAGTTTCCAACTATGATTTTTTCTGAAATTTTTTGCCACTTAAGGCCTATTTTTTCCATGATGATCTTGCACATACCCTTCTCCTAGACTACAAAAAATAACTTTAAAAATTGATTCACACACTTGAGAAAATATCTCTTTGTACAATAATAAAAAAACCTAAATTGCGGATATAGCAACTATTGAAAACCTTGAATAGCATGTCAGAACTACACAAGTATAGCATCAACATAGAAGAAACATGAAGCACATCTCAGAGCACATTCTAAACACCTCCACAAGACTATTTTCTCTTGTTTATCAAATTTTCTCAAAAGCACTTGGAATCCAAGTACTAGAGACATCATCTTAGCATATTACACTATTCTGACACATCTCCAAACACTACAAAATATAGGTAGATCCATGTACTCACAACATTTCCTCAAGGTCTCAACTATACAAGCATTACCAATAGTAATTTTTTTTCCAAGTTAATTTAAAGGTTTTTTTTTTTGCCTTAGTTAGTTTATCTTTTTGGTTTGCATAAACGTCTTTAGTGTTGGATGCACCGGCATGCTTAAACAAATATCAAAGAAGATGCACAACATGCCAAATGATGGTTGCACAATTTTTTCCTGTATTATTTTCTTTTCAGGAGGAGTTTTGAGACACATGTTTGTTTGTTAGAATTTTCCTTGGGAGCTATATTCACAAGCTCGGGAGTTTCGACCTTGCTGACATATCATCTCCTTGTCACCAGTTATTTGCACTGCTTAGGAATTTTTGTACTTGTGGAGTTTGTGTAAGCTGGCTAGTTTTCTTTTCTTCCCTCAATTTTTGGGACAAATTTTTTGAGATGGCACCTATGTAGTAATGTAATCAATCAATTATGTCTATTTCCAAGCAGTTGTTCCTAGGATCTAATTGCGTTTGGGTCTTATCTTTGCTGAAATATCTAGAGAACATTAATGCAGTAGCTAAGAAGTTAATGCAAAGATCTTTTGCGGCCTAACCAAGAGTCTGTGATCGAATTGTGAGCTATCAATTGACAACACCTAGCAGTCATTACTTCTTGTTTAGAGGTGGTTTTTTTTTTGAAGTGGCTATATGATGAGGGCGATGACATAGAAAAATGAAGATTTTTTATTTTGATAAGAGACTTTTATCTTTCCAAGAGGAATTTTTTTCCTCTTTAAACTTTCTTAGAGTTTTATGAACTATTTTTTAGAAAGAAAGTTATAGAACTACTTTATTCTGAAAAATTATATCTATTAAGGTTTAAACTATTGTTGGATTGGCATCCGACCTTTGTTTCAAAGTTCAATTTTTAATTAAAGCACAAATTATTGAGAAATTTTTGGGATTGTGCATGTATGGCCTTTTTCAAGCTTTCTCTTTATGTTATCATTTTTGAATGAAACACTATGTCTTATAAGCCATATTCTGATAGTTTGAATAGTGGATTTCTATGCTTTATACTTGTACTATGGAATAATATCTTTTTGGAAATCGAACTATGTCATTGGAATTTTTTCGTTAACTTAAAGTTGTTATTTTCATTGCTATGTTGTATTGGGAGACAGGGTTCTTATAATTTCTTAATATTATTCTTTTACTCTAAGATTTTTTTTATGTTTGATCAGACCTCAATGAGCACTGCCTATGGAAAGATTTGAAAGATTGCAATGTGCTTGAAGTTAGCCTTTGTTGTTTGTTCTTTTTCTAGCAATGAAGGGTTGTGGCATTGTATGTCCTTTATATCAATCATAGGAATAATTTGAGTTTTCAAATGTTGTAAAAACTTTGGCATATCACCTTTCATGTTTTATTTTTACATTTCTCTTTCTCCCTTATCTCAAAAACCCAAAACAAGTGTTGGCTTTCTATAAATACCTTGGAGGTATTTAGTGAGACACAATCTGTCCCCCACTCACTGAATTTCCCATAAGACTGTCAAAGAGGCACAAGCTTTGATGATCAATAGTTCTTTTTCTAGCACGCCCGGTGGGACCAAAGTTTTTTGAAATGCCTTATTAGAAGTTAGAAATATTTCTTAAATCATGCTAAGGAAGGAAACTAGAAATTGCATGCCCAAAGTCCAAATAAGAGCATCCTTGAGAGGTCATTTCCAGTACTCCTAGTTACCTACCTCGAATCCTATAAGGAGAAGAACCACATGTTCTATACCACTTGTAAGGAGTAATAGAGAAAGAAATTAAAGCCCCTTATCAAGAGCCTTATCTACTCCACCTAGAGGTTTAAATTTCCAGACAAGATTACCTATATACCTGATTCATAAAAATTCTTCCTCATGGCTCAAGTACGTCATCCTGCTCCTAGAAACTTTGTAACATGGGATAGTGGTAGTCCATTATATCCACCCACACTCCTAGATGTATGGCTTGCCATACCAACCAATGCCCTTAAGGCTATCCCAAGATTCTCTTGGGAGTATTTCAAAACCCCTTCTGAACACCTTTAGGATGTAGCAAAGGTATGAAGGGTACACAACATATCAGAAGAGAAAATCACTTTGAGACTGTTAGCTACCTATTTTAAGGGAAAGGCTCAAGATTGGTATTGATCTCTAGCCTCGGGTTCCATTCATTCTTGGGAATAGCTCATGCAATTCCTATTCAAATGATTCTCTAAAAAGGGAGACTGTTCTTCTCTATTGCAACCACTAATCACCATCAAGAGAGCCCCCAATGAAGCCATGAGTGACTTCAACACTAGGTTTCATAAGACCTAGCAAAGGATTCCTATGGCTGCTCGACCTCAGGCTACAATGGAATTCATGTTCTACCTAAAAGCCATGAATCCAAATATCGCACTTATGGTGACTTCCATCGCACGGAACACTCTCCCTGATGTATACGAGATGGTCATGCATGTAGAGAATAACTTGATCAGTGCTAGGAAACTTCCACCTTGGCCACCGATGCTAGTATTCATGGAAATCTCTGACCACCACTAACAGGAAGCCAATCCAATCACCCTCGCCATGCAATTAAAGTTGGTCACCCTGCAGACTATGAACGAATACCCTACCACTTAGGCCAACACATCGAGTCTCTCGTCAATGGTGGTGGATATCGTCCATATAAAGGATTTGATGAAAACTTTTGCTAATGAATTGGTCATTATCAAATGGAAACAAGCAACACCTTTGAAAATGATCACTTAGATCTATGGTGGAGGAAAACCCCCTTACCAACATAATTCATATCAAGGGTCTTACAGAGGAGGAGGTCAACAAGCGTCATCGATAAATCAAATAGTTCTTGTTGCTATGCCATTATAGTCAGTCAAGGGCAGCTCAAATAAGGAGATAGTCCCCAGCTAGAACAATTTGGCGGATGATGAAAATGTCTGGTGCTTCCCATGTAGTGATAATCATATGCCCTAAAATTATCCAAAGGGAAATGTGCAGCAAAAGGTAGTTGAACAAAGGAGTAAGGGTATCTTCCCAAATACGAGCGGGTACAAGTCACTCAAAATGGAGAATGCTCATCTTAAGGAACAAATGTAAGGAATGACCCTTAAACAAGAGTTGGACATTGTGTCCGACCAAGATATTTTCTCATGGTTGGAGGAAGATGAATTTGTATTTGTAAACGAAGCTATGATGACTGGAGTTCCATGGGTACAATAGGATTATAATACAAGATCAAAAAGAAGGCTCACAAGAGGATATGTACAACAAGCTCTACCATATCTGCAAACACGTCAGTTGTCTTCCCTGGAGAAATAGGCCTCGCTGCTTGAAATCTGACCTATTTTATGGTCACATGATTAGCCCTCAGAAGCAAAGGAGGTGAATAAAGGACAAGGTCTAATCCCAATGGAATGGTTCTTCCCAAAGAGAAAATAGATACTAGGGTATGTGTAAGATCATGATTAGCCAAAAAGTGGCAATATGATGGGTATGTGGCTAACGACTATTTTTTTACCCAAAATTGATGAAACAAAAATGGTTTTTAAAGTAGATTCTCAGCTTTCCACCAATATAAATTATGTTTTTTTTTAATTTAATAAGTAATTATTATTCACTTTCTTATCAAATTATGACTAAAGTCTTGATTGATAGGCTGATTGAAAAACATCTATAGGTTTCAAATGGTATCACATTTTTTGAATCCAAAACATGCATCGTATTCTATGATTTGCATAATATAGGATTAAAAAAAGAAAAATTGAATTTCATGAAGTTTTTGACTGCTATAGAAATAGACACATTTTTATATTTTTAAAAGTTGTAATAAAATTCATAATTAATTATTTACTTGGAAAAAACTACAAAAATATGCATCACATGGGGATGAATCCTCTCCTTATATCTAAAATATTATAAGAAAATATTATCATTTATTGTGGTTAGTGTGGCTATACAGACACCTAATTTTATTTTTTCCCAAAATTTGGTACCAATTACATTGAAATTTCAAATTCACCAAATAGATTTTTTTCTTTAAACAAAGATAGTAATTTTAGAAACTACATTCAATTTGCTATGATTCTATTTACATATTTTGAAATAATATAGATAACTTATTCAAATTTTACGCTGCTTCTAACTTTGATTTTCTAAATTTGTTGTAACATAAGGGCCTGCTTTTCCATGATGATCCCCGCATACCCCCCTTTACCTCTAAAGACTTTGAAATAAATTAAGAAAAATAATTACATATGGTACATAACTACTAATTTTTTTAAAAAGAGTTGTGTGTTTTTCACAAGAAACTTCTCAGATAAATACCGTTCGCCGGTACATCTAAAAAACATCTCTCTGAGTCCGTACAGCTCATCTTTTCACATATGTTATTTTTGGAAGGTATCCTTTGTAGCATTTTGGAATTAACCGGTTGCCCTGGCTTTGAAGCAAGTCTGTAGCATTCTTGTACTAATCCTTCTTCTGGGTAAGAATCAAAAAATCACTTGATTGGTTGACAATGGTGAATTGTAGCCCCATGGTTTATTTTCTTTTCTCTTTTTGGCCTTAAGGTTTTTGTCGAGTTTTCATACATCAATTTGTACTTAAAAAACTTTGGGGCCAATTTAGGGGTATGATAGATATCAATGGGAAAACTTGTTTATGACTATGCCCATTTCCTTGAGAGGCTAATCCAACACATTGGATTGCCACACTTAGGTTTTAAAGGGTTGATTCAGTTGAACCACCTCCATTTACATCATAATATGGTGAGATCATCAGAAAAATCTTGCATTTGATAACCGTGGAACCCAAATCTAGGTACCTACAAAATAACATGATTAAACAAGTTAAACAAGGAAATGCAAGCCTAAACATGGATTCCCCATGAGATTCATTAACATGGCTCAAATTAGGAAGAACGTGATGAAAAACACAATGAAATTACAAAAACAAGATTGAATCCTAATTGATGAAAAATACAATGAAACCACAAAAACAAGATTGAATCCTAATTAGATATGCAAACTCTCAATCCCATGGGGGAATTGGTGCCAATTTGGTGTGGAAATTTGGCCCTTTCCCAATTCCTATGATTGCAAACTTCATTATGTAAAATTGATGATGAACTTTGATCCACTTTTAATGATGAATGATGAAGACTCCAAGCCAAGTCTGCAAAAGAACCTAGCTATGAACTCAATGGTGTGAAACTTGATAGATATTTGAGCATGGTAACTTTAATCAAATTGTGGATGATGAAATGAGGAGAGGAGCTCTTCATTTATAGGATTTCAAGATGGATGAAAGCCCAAATTTGAGCAATGTGGGACTAACTTTCATCCAAGGATATGGTGCCACTTGTCAAGCTATGAATGAATGATGGTTGTGCAAGATTTGGGGTTTGTGCCAATAAATGCCAATATTTGAAATTCAAATTTGTTGAAATGACATGTAAGAGGGAAGGGAAAATGCAATAAATTCCACTTAGTCTGGCTGCAAAGGACATGTAAGAGGATCTTAAATGCCTCTGTTGATGTATATGTTGATCTGGAATTTTGAATTCAA
>VDFB02222299.1:0-30345 GCA_007258455.2 Sequoia sempervirens | reverse complement strand
GGGACTTGGCTAGCTATAAAAGGGGGAGTCCCCCTCATCTGTAAGGCATTAGAATTAGAAATTAGAGATCAGAGATTAGATCAGAGCTAGAATTGAGATAGAGTTAGAGCTAGATTGTAGAGCATTTTGCATAATTTGGAGAAGAGAGAAAGTTTTCCCTTTGAAAACTTTTGAAGAGATTGTTGTGTAACACATTTTATGATAATAGATCTTTTCATTGATGATGGAATTCGTCTTGTCATGAAATGCTAGCAAGGTTTCTTCTTCCTTTCGTATCCAAGTAGCTTAGTTCATGCAAAGTAGCTTACTTCGGTGTGTGGTGTTTTATTGAGATAGCTTCGCTTTATTCCATACCACTAGCGGCTTGTTGATGATAAGTTCGCCTTGTGTGGTCAACTGGACATTATCTTGTGTTTAACTTCGGTTGTGGTTTACATACTTATATGCGTTGTTCTGATGGTGTATGTATGTTAAATTATAACTTGAATACCTTTTGCTATCCCCTTTGAAGATTGCACCGATTTTGCTGAGGCTGTCCGACGGAGGCTAGGCGAAATCCGGTTGAAGTTTATTGAAACGAAGCCCCACATACCCTGCATTTAGAATAGAGTATAAATTTCTTAGGCCTTACCCCTTTTTACTTTCCGTACATTTCTTATTAGTCTTAGGAAAAGATACACATTGCCAAATCATACACGTGAGAATTCCCCTTCAAAATCATACATTAGCTGCTGACTGCAAGAAATCTGGACAATTGTGTAAGTCCCCTCGTACGAACACAGCAATACACATCAACCAAACTGGGTCTATTCGCACTAAAGGAACCTTGGAGTTGAACATGCGAACTTTCTCGCAATCTTAGCGCATGGAATACTTTGATCAAGAGAGAACGGAGTAGCCCAAACTATTTTGTTCTTCGGCTGATTGGTGAGGTCACAAAAATCGCATCAACAAGATTGAAAGAAAGATAATTAAGAACAACATACAATGATAGATTTTGAGACTTTTGGATCAAAGGCCCATGGCTCTCCTAATTTATTATCCCAACTTTGATCAAAGATTACACTTTGGGACAGCAACTTGTGTCAAAGAGACAATCACACAAGAAGTGATCAACCAATAAAACATGAACATAGATTGAACACACCTATTTGAATAGAAAGAACACAAGTTGTACTTAGCATTTGACTATAACAAATACGATTCAACAACATATACTAAGTGAACAAAGTCGAAGGCTTTTGAGCTCAGCATTTTTCTGCCGTGAAGTAAAGTAACAAAATAATGAGCAAAGGCTCTTATTTATAGAAGCTCAAAGGAGTATGCAACCCTAAAGTCTTCTTGAGTTAACAATGAGTTCTTGCCAATCTGCAAGATTTATTCCTATGTCTAAAAGTAGATAACCTAACAGTTAACTGGAAAGTCTACTTCAGTTAACTGATTCTAAACTAAAAGAGAATTGCAATATACAAAGTGCCTCCAAGATAGACATCCATAATCAGTGGAAATAGACATGCACGATTAGTGGGATAGTGAGTTAACTTGGAAAGAGGCATCAAGTTAACTCCTATTGTCATAAATGCTATTTTGGAGGGGTAGGACATCCTAACTAGGTGTTTACACCTCATCACCTTGAGTCAATAATTCCTCTAACCAGTCGTTGACTGTCTCTGCTTCTCGACAATTGATGCTTTGCAAGATGATGATGTGTCATTGCAACATCTCTTTGCCACTCACAATATGCTCTTGATATTCAATAGTTTTGGTAGCCGCGTCATCTAGCTTTGCCGACATGGTTGCGATCTGCCTTAATCTGCAATCAACAGGATCACCGCAGAAACTGCTAAGGATGAGGTCTTGAAACTTCGTCTGCATGTCATTGAGACTCACGTAGTCACCATCTTCACGTTTGATTTTGGCAAGGAATTGATTGGTAACTTTGGCGGCTCTGTAACTAGAATGATGACCTCTGTTTCTCCCGTAGCTTTTCACTTCTGACACTTTTCTTAATTCTTCTCAATGAAAGAGTGTTGTATGATGAAACTGCTAAGTTTGACTATGAACACTCTAAATGTGAGAAATGCACACGAACTCACTGCACATGCAGAGCTCCAACATTATTCAACCCTCTAAACTGGCCTTGGAAGGCTATCAGATATACGAGGTGAAACCATATGGAACCTGTGGACTTTGAGTGTCTATGCCTGTCAATCTATCCACATCGACCTCTGGGTGCGCCCAATGTAGATCGATGTCTATTGTTTTCAGGAAATCATGGAGTAAGACCATTTTGGTCTTGTATTCTACCTGAGAGAATTGCATTCTGAAAACCTTGAAGATTGACTAGGCACACAATACTGTTCAGACAACTTTTTTGCAACTGCTAAAAATAGCCTTGCCGAGAAGTACTTTTTATGAAAATTTCTGAGACGTGGGTTTTGTTGGGAATAATTTTCTGAATAAACCTAGAACATCGAAAATTCCAAAAAGTTACTTTTCCTTGTACATGCAAGAACTTCTCGGGGCGAAAGCTTTAGAAGTAGCAGAAGCAGTGAAGCACTATTTTTCCCGAAAAATCTGACACATGGGTATTGTAGGCGCTTTAAAGCTAAACAAACCCAGTTTGTCAATTTTTTGAAATTGTGACTTTTTCTGGAAACCCTAAAAAAGGGGCAGCGGGGGGTAGTGGGGCTACTTTTTTTGGAAGAATCTGGCACATGGGTTTTGTTGAAACTGCTATGCTGATCATACCCAGAAGGTCAAATCTGTGAATAACTGCCGTTTCTCCTGCAACTTTGCGCCTTTGACGCTTTTCTTGATTCTTCTCAATGAAAGAGTGTTGTATGATGAAACTACTAAGTTTGACTACGAACACTAGCTATGAGAAATGCACATGAACTCGCTGCACACGCAGAGCTCCAATGGTATTCAACCCTCTAAACTGGCCTTGGAAGGCTATCAGATAAACGAGGTGAAACCATATGGAACCTGTGGACTTTGAGTGTCTATGCCTATAAATCTGTCCAAATCGACCTCTGGGTGTGTCCAATGCAGATCGGTGTCTACTGTTTTAAGGAAATCATGGAGTAAGACCATTTTGGTCTTGTATTCTACCTGAGAGAATTGCATTCTGAAAACCTTGAAGATTGATTGGGCACACGATTCTGTTCGGACAACTTTTCTACAACTGCCAAAAATAGCCTTGCCGAGAAGTACTTTTTATGAAATTTTTTGAGATGTGGGTTTTGTTGGGAATAATTTTCTGAATGAAACTAGAATGTCAGAAATTCCAAAAAGTTAACTTTTCCTTGTACATGCAAGAACTTCTCGGGGCAGAAGCTTGAGAAGTAGCAGAAGCAACGAGAAGTAGCGAAGCACTATTTTTCCCGAAAAATCTAACACATGGGTATTGTAGGTGCTTTAAAGCTAAACAAACCCAGTTTGTCTGTTTTTTGAAATTGTGACTTTTTCCGGAAACCCTAAAAAAAGGGGTAGTGGGGCTACTTTCTTTGGAAGAATCTGACACATGGGTTTTGTTGAAACTACTGCGTTGATCATACCCAAAAGGCCAGATCTGTGAATAACTGTTGTTTCTCTCACAACTTTGCGCTTTTGATGCTTTTCTTGATTCTTCTCAATGAAAGAAGAGTGTTGTATGATGAAACTGCTAAGTTTGATTGTGAACACTCTGGCTATGAGAAATGCACACGAACTTGCTGCACACACAGAGCTCCAACGGTATTCAACCCTCTAAATTGGCCTTGGAAGGCTATTAGATATATGAGGTGAAACCATATGGAACCTGTGGACTTTGAGTGTCTATGCTTGTCAATATGTCCAAATCGACCTTTGGGTGTGCTTGATGCAGATTGGTGTGTATTGTTTTCAAGAAACCATGGAGTAAGACCATTTTGGTCTTGTATTCTACCTGAGAGAATTGCATTGTGAAAATCTTGAATAGACTGGGCGCACGATATTGTTCGGACAACTTTTTTGCAACTGCTAAAAATAGCCTTGCCGATAAGTACTCTTTATGAAAATTTCTGAGACATGGGTTTTGTTGGAAATAATTTTCTGAATGAACCTAGAGCATTAGAAATTCCAAAAAGTTACTTTTCCTTGTACATGTAAGAACTTCTCGGGGTAGAAGCTTTAGAAGTAGCAAAAGGAGCGAAGCACTATTTTTTCCGAAAAATCTGACACATGGGTATTGTAGGTGCTTTAAAGCTAAACAAACCTAGTTTGTCTATTTTTTGAAATTGTGACTATTTCCGAAAACCCTAAAAAAAGGGGCAGTGGGGCTACTTTTTTTTGGAAGAATTTGGCACATGGGTTTTGTTGAAACTGCTGCACTGATCATACCTAGAAGGTCAAATATGTGAATAATTGCCATTTACTTGGACATGCAAGAAGATCTAAGACAAGAATAGAAGAAAAAGAGGGGAAGAAGTTTGGAAGTTATAAATTGCCTCTCTGAATCTTCAAGAAAATCATGCATGGAGATGTAACCTCTGATATACTGCTCTTCTGTGCAACTTGTTCTTGAAAACATGAAGAACGTTGAGAAAGCCCTCCGTCAGATCTTCAAATGCCTTTGGAGAGAAAAATCTTGTGTTTGAGCTTCAACTTGGAAAGAAAAATGATGAATAATGACACCTAGGCTTGATAAATGTCATTTGATGTTGAAGCAATCAAGTTTAGGCACCAACACTTGATTGAGGAGTCAATCTGCTTGATCAAGAGTTCATTGGAGCAAATTCCACCAATTTGGGGACGTTTTAGACATGAAAAGGGTTTCAAAATAGATAACTTCAGTCAACTGGGTCTATTTTGACTTTAGGTGTCCAAGTTGAGGAGTTGAACATTTTTCATTCTTTTTTCTGTAACGAAGTACCTTTGTTTGATCCCTAATTCCGGTTGCTCGGTTGATCTTGAAACATTGTTGATAGATCCATTGTAGAGTTGAATCAACTCTGAAGAAGTGTGTTTGGGAGTTGCAAAGTTCAAAACTTGAATTTGATGCCTCAAATTCTTGGGCAGCTTTTCCCAAGAAGGTGCATTTTTCTCCAGACTTAGTCAATTTCTTGGGTGTTCTTCAATTCCTCCAGTTTGACCCTTAGTGCTCTGATTTGAGATCAATGATGACTGATGATTCTGGTGAATGTGCTGAAAGATGGGATGGATAACCAATTCAGTCCCTAAAAGGATGACTGGCTTCACAAGTTGTGAAAGTTGATTTAGGGGTTCCAAAAGTATGGGTGCCCTTGGCCTGTAGGGGCGCCTTTGACCTTCTATGTTGTCATTTTCAGTTTACAACCTTTCACGAACAACCCTAGTTTGATCTCCATCGTCAAATGTTTGATTTATCTGTTGAACCGGTTGACGGTGTCATTGTTGAGATTGATCAAGACGAAGGACTTCCTAGAGGTTATGGAGCTTGAAGAATGCATCTGACTGCTCAAAAAGCTGGGTGCCTATTTCTAGTAAGGTGCAATTTCCTTAACACTTAGCCAATTCTTTGTGTTCTTCATTCTTCCTTTGCTTCTAGCGTTTTACGTTTGGCCTTTGTTTGCGAATGCTTGACAGGTCCTGTGTGCTTGCAATTGGATTGATTGCGAAGCTGAAAGGATGCTGAACAAATGCCTTGGAGAAAGTAGTTGCTGAAAGCCTCAATAGGTGGCTCAAAAAGATAGGCGCCCTTGGTTAGCAAGGGCGCTTTTGCCTTACTTGACTGCCATCTTTGATGATATTTGCTTTCAACATCTTTCGTCTCCGCCTCCGTTCGCCGATGATTGATGAATCAGGTGATCTTGCTTGACGATGCATCAGGAAGCCAACAAAATTACGAAGGAGATGACTATCTTGGCAAAACTTGATGACTGCCTTTGACATTTTAACTTCATGGGCGCCCTTAGCCAGTAGGGGCGCTTTTGGCTGTAGTTTCATCATTTTCTTTGAAAATCTTCATCTCTTTGTGCTTCACGTTCGTCGTGTAGCTTGACTGGTTTGAGCATTGTCATCAACGACGTGAACATGTGCATCTTGGCAATCACTTTCACCATGCTACGTGTACAGGCGCTTGAAAAAATGGCTAAGGCATTGACTGCGTAGCCTCTTCCTCGTAGCAAGGTGTGCATCCTCCAGACTTAGTCAATTTTCAGCATTTTTCACTTTTGAGAATCCCCTCTGTTGCAGAGCATCTTTCACCATGGATTCTTCGTTGAAGCTTTCGAGGCTTAGATTTTGATACCTGATACTGGCCATCTGCCATTAATGGCTGTGGAGGTCTGTTGAGCGCGGTTTTCACACCAACACAGAATAAAGTTTCCCAACGGATACCCTATCCTCTCTTGAACAAAGTATTCAGCATGCTAAGATTGCGAGTAAGTTCATGCTTTCAACTCCAAGGTTCCGATAATGCAATAGAATACCCTCAGTTGGTTCGTTGTGATTTTGCTGGTATCACGAGGGGACTTACACAATTGTTCGGCAGCTGATAGTAGACAACAAATTAAGGGCTTTCATGTAATTTGGATGATTTGGCAAGTGAGCACAAGTTTCCTAATTCTAACCAAAATTGAACTGAATTTAAAAGAGTGTAGGGCCTAAGAAGTTTATGTTCTACTCTAAGGCGTGGTACATGGCGATCAATTCTTACAGAATTCAACCAGGTTTTGCTTTCCCTCGCTTCGGACAGCTTCCACAAAACTGGTGCAATCTTTAGAGGAGTAATCAAAGGTATTCAAATCACAGCTCAACATGAAGACACCATCACAACGATGCATGCCGACATATAGACCATAATCGAAGTTAAGTTCACAATATTCCAGTTGACCATGCAAGGCGAACCCACCATTAGCAAGCCCGCTAGTGGTATGGATAAGCGAAGTCTTGTTCAAATCGAGCACCACATTCTACAATTACTAAGTACTTGCATGAAATGAAATCTACTTTACTTTAAGCTACTTCAAGATGCTACGTGAATTGGAAGGACGAAGAAGCCTCGACAACTACTCATAACAAAGAATAAATCACCATCAATGAAAACTCTTTTATTATGAAAGCATTCACGACAACTTCTTACAAAGTGTTCAAAGGGAAGACTTTCCTTCCTTTTCAATCTAAACTATACTATCAAACTACTCTACTTTCTACTCTATCAATTTCTCTCTACTCCTCTGTTATCCTAACTCTGATCTAATTCTAATGAGATACAAATGAGGGGGACTCCCCCTTTTATAGTTGGCCAAGTCCAATGGACGGCTCAGATTACAATCGGCTGGATGGCCCAGATCGTGCCACCTCAGCCCTAAACAAGATTCGCCCTAAAAACCGCCACAAAGGAGAGTGGAGTAATAAATGAGCCATTAATGTCCATCATCCTTCTAGAAGATTCCCCGTTTGTAGATGCGTTCACACTGTTCTTGATCTTCTTTCTTGACGTTGTTCTTCAACTTCTTCTTTGTCACTTGAGTTATACTAAGTCTCAACACTTAGCCATTTTTCGCAACTTTTCTTCCTTCGAGGTTGAAATGTAGTCTCAGAGTATTTTCTTCATCACTTAAGTCATCATCGCTTGGTCTCGACGTTTTTCCTGCAAAACAAATAAGAGAAGAGCATCAGGACACTTCATAATATAAACTCACCTTACTTACCCGATTTTTGCACTTTAACTTCCAAGGGTTCATCGTCTTTCTTAGCCAACTTCGTGTTCAAATTCATCATGCCTTAGCCAATTTTCCAACCCATCTTGCATTCTGCTTGGGCATACTTCACTTTGATATTTCATCCAACTCTGGCCCGAGCAAAATGTTTTCATTAGGAATTTGATCAAAAATATCTAGGCTCTCAACTTCAAATTCATCCACCAAGGCATTTTATCTTCACAAACATTTCTTTCCTTGCCTTAGAATTTTTTTCAAATTTCCCTTAGGAAACTCATCAATCCTGTGCCCATCAAAAATCTCCATCCTGAAGGCCTTGACGAACTGTGGAAGACTTCAAAATCCACTCCTTGTTGAAGATCTTCAATACCCAGAAGAAAATTTTCTTCAGAACTTGTCGAATTCATGGGTATACAACGAACGGGTTCATTTGAATTTTGAACCTTGGAAAAATAATCTTCAATAATTATTAATCCCGTTCTTCAATTCTGTGAGGGCTTCGTTGCTCTGACTTGAGAATTTTTTTTTTATTGCTCCTGTGCAGCTGGCATCATTTGACTCCTTCACTGGCAATCTTGTTTGTGCCTCAAGAAAATTCCATCACTTCATTAGACTTAGGCGTTTTTCCTAAGGAAGGACATTTTGTGCCTTAGAAAATTTTAAATCACTTAGCATTTTGAAAAATTTTCCCTTAGAAAATTTTATTCATTCTTCAATCCATTCTTCCTGTGGTGAAGAATTTTTTTTTTTTTGATTCACTTAGAAAATTCTACATCCCTTGCCTTGGAGAAATTTCCTTTTAAAAATGCCTTGGGCGCATATTATATGCCATGAAGAACATTTTTCTTTTTAGACTTCCCACGCCTAGCATTATTCATCACCATCACCTTAGGCGCATTTTATATTCTATGAGGGACATTTTCATTTTAAAATTCCCACGCCTAGCACATTTTACTTCATGTTATGGACTTTGGGCGCAATTAATGTGGCATGAAGAACTTTCTCAACGCCTTAGTATATTTTAATCTCCCCCTAGTCCCCCTTTCACTTACCTCACCTTGGGCGCATTTCCCATAGATAGAAGAATTTTACACCTTCAACGCCTTTGACAATATTTTCATCACCCTCCAACTTATTATTTCCAACGCCTTAGCAATAGTCACTCTTCAATTCCACCTTGTTTACCACTTTTCACTCCACATTCTTCATATGGCACATATCTCATAGGCAAGAGGATAAACTTTATTTCAATGCCCCCTTTGACTTTCTCCTCTTCTTAGCTTCATGGGGGCATTTCACATAGTGAGGTGGATGAAGCTTAAAACATGGGCGCATTTGGAGGTCATGAGGGATGAAACACATTCAACGCCACCTTGTGGCCTTTGAGCTCCCCTATTTTTGTCCTTACATGGCCCCATTTGGGCACATTTTGCTATGTGTGGAGGATGGGCGCAAATTTGAGGTGGTGGAGGATGAAACACGTTGACCTCTTTGACTTCCTTTATGAACTTTGACCCCACTTGTTGCATGGGCGCATTTTGCCATAGGAGGTGGACGAAACTTTGTACTTAGAAACTTTTAGCATTTGCTTGCATGTGAGGGCACATTTTGGCATAGGAGAAGGATGAAGTTTAAACTTAGAATTTTTTTTTGATGCCTCTACCACCTTGGGTGCATGTAGGGGTGGCAGGTGGATTTTACCAACACTTAGATTTTTTTATCACCCACTTGTTCCTCTTTGTGCGCATTTTGATGTATGAGCAGGATGAATTCCAACATTTAAATATTTTCTTGACTTCCAGCTAAAGTGGGTGCATTTCCTGGGTGCTGCAGGATGAAACTCATGCCTTAGCCATTTTTTCTGACCTCTGCCAGCTTCTCCATGCTTGCTATTTATAGTAAGTCCTTCAATTCTTGCATCTCTGAAGCTCAGAATGATTTGAAATTTTGAACATTGGATCTTCACGACCTTGTCACCCTGTTGACACTGCTATTTCGGGTTGGCCTGCTATTTTTAGCCCATTTTTGAAATGACTTACTATAAATAGTAAGTGCTCCGTTTGCCTTCAAATTTTACCAATCGATAGCTTGAAAGATGCTGATTGTGGTGGTATACACCGATTTTCGAAAATTCTGACTTTTTACCCCTCTTTTTGGGTCCCAAAGCTGGAAACCCTAATTTGTTCTGCATGCATATCAAATGATCTCTGTTTGTTCTCGTTCCTACTGCATTGCGATCAGTTTGTGATTCTGAAGTGTTGGGAGGCGGCTGCCGGGATGCACCTGCTAAAAATAGTAAGTTCCCAAATGAGTGACCATCTCTGTTTGCATGTCACGTCACCGCGAAGTTCTCGAAAAACCCATAAGGAATATGCAGACATGCAAAGAAAACCCTGACATGCAAACCCTAAAAATAGCCTCCGAAGGCTGAACTCTGAAAGTCGTTATCTCACTTCGCATGTTATATCGTCGCGAAGGTCTCAGAAAACCCAGAAAGAATCTCCAGACATGCACTGAAAAACTCTGCATATAGGCCCTGAAATTTGCTCCGGAAGCTGAATTGCTAAAAATAGACTGTTGTCCGTTCTGGCTCAAAATTTGCCAGTGAGCAGCTTGATGTGTTCTGAATGCAGCGTGACTGTCAGAACTTCAAGAATACTGAGAGAATACTTGGAATTGCACACTTACTAAAAATAGTAAGTTGTCGGAATCTGATGAAATTTCAGCAGAGACCTGCTGGACGCAGCTTGACAACAACGTTAATCCCTGATTTCAATTCAAAACTTGATTTGACTTCGAACTGACCAGAAAGATGGAAACCCTAATTTTCAGACTTGGTCAAATTCTCACATTAGGCGGGCGCATCCCCAGAAAGATAGACATCAGAAAAGAGACAGAGAGAGAGAGAGAGAAACCAAAGCCAAAAAGACCAGAATGGAGCAAAAATTAGGGTTCCCATCTTGAATGGGGCGATGTGTGAAAAGGTCACAACAAGGTCCTAACTTTTCTCTTGAAAAAATGAAGTAGACCCACCAGAGTAAAACAAATTTTTTGGTGATTTTGACTTGACCAGTGTGATTGTGAAGTCAAATTATCCTATCAAAATCATTTTCAACTAATTATGGAAAGGTCCTATTTTTAGGGGTTTTCCTAAAAACAGGGGTACAAAACCCTAATTTTCAATTTTTTAGAAATTTGCAAGTATCTTCCTCGATGTAAACCCACAAAAAGCCTATGTTTTGTTTGACCTAAAACATACTTTTGACAACAATTTTACATGATTTAGACCATTTTAATCAAAATGCCTTATTGAAACAAAAATTAATTTTGGGTACAAGAATTTATTTTAGATGAAAAATGAAAACCATAGCTCAATGTAGTTACAACAGTTCAAGAATTTAGTGAGCTTCAATAATGGTAGGTTATATAAAAATGCATTTGTAATGACCACCCCTGATTTTTTTTTTTAGGATTATTGTTTGTTGATTGGATAGTTTTGTTGATGTATTTGTTTGTCTTGTTTCATGTGTTTTGCATCATTCGTGAGAGTGCATAGGTAATAAAACATGAACATAAAACACAATAAAGAACTTTTCAAGTAGATTCATAACAAGACATTGAAGCAATGAAGACTAGCATTTTCAGACTTAAAGAAATGTATATCAGACCTGGTACAAATGTGTTGCAAACCTGATTTAAGCCAACACAATCATCTAATTCATCATACATTGCAAACTTTCATCATGGAGTGAACATATACATATAGGAAACCTTCCTAGATTCCGTTACTGCAAGAAACAACAATAAACACCCCAAAAATGACACGATTTCAGATCTTTGTAGTAGCAGACCTAAACTTCAGCATACCTAGAAATGGCATGGCTCCCAAGAAAGGGCGACTAGGTTCTAAAAATCAATGCTTCACTAGTGAATCGACGCCTCCTATTTGTGTTTATATTAATATGTTTTATGTTTCTTTTTTCATATTTATTTTGTATGTTAGTTTATATGTATATTTTATTATCATAATTATAATTATAATAATATCTAATTGTTAATATTTTGTTTTATTTGATAATTACAATTATAATATTATCTTATGATAATTATAATTATAATTATATCTAATTGTTAATATTTTATTATATTTGATAATTACAATTATAATATTATCTTATGATAGTTATAATTATAATAATACGTATTTTGTTATTTCTTTTATTTATTTATTTGTATTTGAAATTTCGGGTTTTAGTGTTGCTAACTCGGGGGCATGACATTGTGATAGGAAATATTAAGGCTTTAATTCCTTTTCTCTTTGCATCACACCTTTCCTTGGTTAATTGATAACATGGTGTGACCTTGTAATGACCCGGGCTCGGATTAATAGATTTTCAATTTAGTTCTTATTGAATTGACAAAGGTTGTCATCCAATGTTATTCAAGCTAACCAAGTTTCCACAATATAATTGAAATAAACTTGAATAATAAAGTCTGATTTAAATATTAATTTGATAATGAAAATTTGAATACAATAGCTGTTTCTGAATTAGTCTTTAAAATCATGCTTTTAAATATGGAGGCTTAGACCTTTATTATTTCGGTGACTTTGTCTTAATATTTGTGCGATTTGCAATTAGGTGCTGTATCTGAATGTTCATTTGTCATCCATGCATCCATTTATTGGCTGATCATTGGCTCTCAAAGAGTACTTCAAATCTGCTACTAAGAAATATATATATCTTACTCAGAAATGTTCCATAACTATTCCATGTCTTTTTGCACTTGAAATATACCCCCTTTTATATCCATGATATGGTCAAAGGATATGACCTTTCGTTGTATTTATTTGACAAGGGGTGCGACTCATTGCATTATATTAACTAATCGATATTCTTCAGATCATTGCTAGGAATAATTAATTTATTAATATTATTCCTTGATGGAACTCGCCTAGCTTTCTTGAATATGTCCGTTGTATTACATGCTTATTGATTATCTCCATTCGTTGCTTGTAAACAATGATTAATGTTCGTCGTTATCACTGCCTTTATTCAAATTTTTGACTTTATAACAAATCGAATCCTTATAAAGAATCATAGTCTATCAATTGTAGCTCGACAATAATTAACCACTAAAGTATGGAATGCGCTAGACTAAGCAAACCGACGATAATCATGTGAATAGTTTCCGATTTATTTTTATACTCCTTTGTAATATATCCGCCAAATATACAGTAACGTTGTTCTATAATGCCCTCGATCTTCACACGCGAAGTGCCATGTACAAAGAGCCTTTAGCAATATGTGAAGATGGGCGCGACAAATATGTTTGAATATCCATTACGCTAACATCCAAAACAAGGCTCGTTGTTGATGGGGCAATCGTTTGACCTTCCCTTCGAGAGTGAGCCGTGACCAACCATCGTAGCATGCCCTCGATGAATTTCTCCTTCAAAAAAATGATACGGCTGATCACATCTTCTTACATCGAGTATAATGATGTCTCGGGCAATTGAGAATAGTTGATTGGCATATGTTAATGGCTAAGCATGATACCGCCTGATATCTCAGCGTTGCAAGCCGAAGTAAAAGCCACAAACTCTTCTCAAAATGACACAACCAAAGAAAAAGGGGTATCATTTAAATGTACTGCTCTATGTGTCATTCGCCAATCCGCCACTGATAACAATGGTACTGATAATGATGAATGCTAGTAATAAGAATCACCCCACTCATATTAACTCCAACAAGAAATGGGACATTACAGACCTCTTGGGGAGCCATGAAATGGTACGGTTGGGGGTACTCAGCCATAAATGAATATTATATGAATTTTAATCCATTTCATCAATGTACACACTACACTATATTTTCTAATTTTTCACCAGTGACATCACCATAACAATTTTATTATTTGCTTGCAAATTTAAATAAATTTGTATCTCACACTTGGCAAACCTGTAAACTTGGTGATAAACCAGTTTGCTCCAAATGTGAACTTTGAATGAGCACACCTCTGCAATTAACTAGGCAGAAATCTCGCACCATCAAAGTGAATCTTCTTAAAGAGGGATTTCGTCCTCCAAAAGGCTGAGATGAACCAAGTCCAATCCCACAAAACCACAAGGGTTTCTCAAGAAGAAATCATAATAATTTGCATAATCCAAATGAGGTCACAAAACCTCCTTATATACTTTTCATGCCAAACTTTCTGGAAAATACAATTTAAAATTCACATTTTAATTAAAAGCTCTTTTTTGCTCCAAAAGACCCTTTTATCAAAATAATGATAATATTTGACATGCAAGGTCCCAATATTATGCATCCATGATTTCAAACTTTTCATCTTCTTTCCAACGAGCTATTCCACTAAGGCATCCATTAAATTATTTTAATAAAATTAAGCAACCTTAGTAAAATAATTAAATTAAAGCCAATAATACATCCGAGTTGCAGAAACTATCGAAAAACATCAGAATGAAAATTTGATTGCACTAGAATGATGCCAATGATAAATAAAGAAAATTGGGCCCGACCGGGTGACTTACTATAAATAGACACTCTCTCCAAGAGTCTTGGAGAACCCACCAAAAGCTGGAATTCACTTCAGAAAGTGGCATAAGTGTCCTCTAGACCATCTAAGCTCATTGCCAACATCAAACATCCCCTCTGGAATGATTGACGGTCACCAAGAAAGCCAAAGCTAATTACAATGCCAAAGTGATCGAAAATGGGGAAATTACCAGTCCTTAATGTTGGGGCAACTCCAACTGTTGTTGTTTGGATGATGTACATCTTCTACACTGACAAGTTAGATCAGTCAATTTACATATCTTTGTATTATCATATTTTGAACAGTAAAGAATAATGAAAATATTCATTATTTCCAAACATGAAGACTGAATGGTAACTGTTTGTCTTAATGTCTTATTGAATCTATGAATGTTAAATGCATTAATGAGAGAAAATATGTTCAATAACCTTTAGATAATCTGTCACAAGTGACAAAAATCAGAAAACCTTCATAATGGACAGCCTAAAAACTGTTTGACGCAATGACTGTTACTATGAAGTGATGGAATTGAAAAAAAATTGTATGATAATTTGGGGTAGGACATTTCATATTCTAGGCTGTTTCTCTCTACATTACTTGATTGTTACATTTATAGACGAGTCTATAAATTTTCTTGACATATTTAGGGTATTTATCACAAACTTTTTGTACAAAATTACTTTTTTCCCCTTTTTAGAATAGCACTAATCAGTTATGCACATACAGATCTCAACCAAGCCTAGTATCATTACCTCTATAAATTTGGCTACATCCATGACAAGCCACACACAATTATCTTCATGTTACCCTTTTGAGGGAACCGAGACACATCCTAAATGAGACTTTTGGTGGAAAAGAGTAAAATAAAATATATATCCTGATGTTTGAGGTTCTATGTTAAGAATGTCAATACAATTTAATCATACAATTAATTGTAAATATTATTAATATGTTTTGTTCCTGAGCTATTTGATTTGTTTCCATTTGACCTATTGTTTAAAAGCTAATCTGATGTAATTATTGATTTTAGTGGCAAATTTGGCTGCAAGTGGTGGAGCAGATGCCACTCCAATGAATTTGGTTATGGTGAGTACAAATTCAAGATGTAATTTTGCTTTCTATTAGTTGTTCTGATGATATACTGATATATATTTATTATGTTGGCTTTGATTAG
Source organism: Sequoia sempervirens (assembly GCA_007258455.2). Taxonomy (NCBI): domain Eukaryota; kingdom Viridiplantae; phylum Streptophyta; class Pinopsida; order Cupressales; family Cupressaceae; genus Sequoia; species Sequoia sempervirens. The sequence continues at coordinate 14,952 of VDFB02222299.1, read as the reverse complement.
ATTGAAAATAAATCCAGATAATTGAAGTACTAAACATCATTGTTCTCTCTAGAATCCCATTAACCATTGGTTGAATGTTAGTACAAATCAATAAATGCTGATTTGATTTTTGTTTACAACAAAGGAATTTGATTAAATACACATAAAATGTTTGGATATGCGTGAATTTAATCTAACTGATTCCACAAAATCTATAAGGTCTATTCAAGACATTGTAATTAGCTTCATGACAAAGAAGCTTTGTAATAAAACACTTATACAAGGGTGTTTTTATCAAATTCGTAGATACTAATGTGAACCTCGGAAGTTCTTGGTGAACTTCTAGTTTGCTAGGATACTCAGGAATTGATTGATATGCCATAGGCAAGAGTAAGGAGTTGACCTCTCCATGAAGGATGATCTCCATCAGGAGTGGATAGGGCTGGTATATACCAAAGGTAAGCCTGAAAATTGATAATAGACCATAGACGTTATTAGTTATGAACTTGCTATAAACAAGTTTGAAGTTTATAGATTATCCTTCGGCTGTTTCAATAATAATACTTTTATGACTTCTGCAGCTATCATCAACTCTATCTCTTTCAATTGATAAAGATTTTTAAACTAAATATTATGTCATTACATCTTAAGAAATTAAGTGTGGCTGGAGATGATGCATACTCTTTCCATTAATATAGTTTCATGCACTTGGGGATTTAGGTCAGTTGCTTCTTTATAATTTTATAAGCTCTCTCTGTTAATTAGTAATTGGTTAACACTTTCACAAACTATTTATTTAATGCATGGGATCTAGATTACTATCAATCTTCGAAAAACCATTTGGCTTAGAAACCACATCAAAGAGATCTATTTGACCAAAATCTTGGTCTGCATTATCATGGCTATCTTAACATGGGGCGCATGCTCATTTAGATTTGTTCCTGGATCATCACCATGGTAAGTGTTGCACCTTACCACCAGACCATGTCCCATCAGGTGGCATTGGATTCTGTATGTTGACATCTTAGAATGATCTCAAAACATGTGAATGGTGAGCATTTGGACAGATGTCTTGATCATGTCTATGGCCTTTTGTACCAGCTGAAGTTATTACTAACTTGTTCCCAAACTATCTATAGTATGCTTAGATGGTAACTGGGTGTAGTTGTTTAGTTAGTACTGTTGCACCCATATGAACTTTTTCGTTTTGTGTTCAAATTTCAAGCTAAATCTGTCTTTTGGTCAAATCCAATAGTCATGATTCAAAGCCTTGTATTGTCTGTCTGTCTCTTGTTGTTTGCCATTTTTCTCTTTGCGAGAACAATGAAAAGGAGCCCTCAAAGGCATCCGAAGAGTGAAGAATGAGTTTTCAAACAATGAATAAATTTGAGAGGACACAAATGCCATTAGGAGCAACATTGTCTGAAATAACTGGAGCAAAAACTATGGTTGATGTCAGTTTGTGTGGAGGATTTTTTTGCAAGCCAGATCATATGCCCTCTGAAGACTAAATCATTGAATCAGAAATATGAGCCTTCATTTAGTGGGCATGAATTAGAGAGCACAAGAAAGCCATTTCAGCTGGAGTGGTGCAACAAAGAACAAAAAGAACTGATGAAGTGTCAAAAGGAAATTTTGACTCAAAAGGATTGCTGTTTACACTCTTGTGAATGCAAGCTGCTATTGCAGCAGCTTTGGGAGCAAGAGCACATGCAAAACTTCTAGCAGTTGAAAATCAGTTAAAACATTTATGCTTAAAATTTCAATATTTTGAGGAGGCAAAAACCATAATGGACAAAGAGTATACTCCAATGGAACATATAAAGGAGCTTCTACTCATAGAGCAGATACATATCATACATGAGACATTGAATTCGATTTTCAGGATGTTGCAACATGATGAAACCTAGTCATCAAAACTACAAGTGCACAAGTCAGTTTGATTTGATGGGAGGTGGCAGTCTAGTCAGCAAAAAGGAATCATATGTCAAAAGAAAAGACAAATTATTTGTGGCACACTTTGTATGAAGCATTTTAAACTCTAAATTATGCTCAGTAAAAGAATGTTAGGAGGATAAAATCGAGTGCATAAGTGAATGGTATAGCATGGAAAAATCATCGATTAGTTGGCATATGAAGTGAGGGATCAGATTAATGATTTACACTTAAGGAACTTTTTTAATAAACTTAGGTGCACTTTTTGAAATATTTTGTCATTTCCTAGAAGGTAGGCAGGTTTTTGAAATTGTGCCCATGAGGGAAGAGATATGGCAGCACACTTTGTACAAAATATTGAAAGTTTAGAAATTGTTTTGCAAAGAGGAAGTAGCTTGACCAAACAAATCACTCTTGAGAAGAGACAAAAGGAAGTATTGACCATAGTAACGGGACTCGCCCGGACTCGCCAGGACTCGGTGAGGCCTGAGCCGAGTGACCTTGGCCAAGTCCTGGGAGCTTGGACTCAGACGCGGCCGAGTCCTACTGCGTCCTGGCCGGATGCGCCGCGTCCAGGAGAGTCCCGAGCCTTGGATGCGGCCGACACAGCAAAGGCCAAAAAACATAAAATTAAAGTTCAATATTGTTTTTTTTTACTTATCTCCCCAACCCTAAAAGCAACCTCATTTCATTCATTTGGAAAAATAAGAGGAGAAGAGAGAGCTGTGAAGAAAAAGAAGAGATTATTGTAGGGCAACCAACAAGCTGTTGAAGACAAATCCAAGCTCATATATCATTTGGGAAGCTTCATACCAATAAGGAGGTGCATTGAGAGCTCATTACCAGCGACTGGGAGGAGTTTGCATTGCATTCCAAGCTAGATTAAGAGGTAAGTTTGATTTTAATTGGTTTTTTTATGTTTTTTTAACAAATAATTCATTGTAATTTGAAAAATCATTGTTTTTTTGAGTTTGCATTTTTTTTTTACAGACCCTACTTGCAACTTAAATAATTTTAGAAACCCTACTTGTTATTGCAGCCACTTTCATTTGCAAATCAAAATATATTTTCACAATGTCTCAAACCCCAAGCATAAAAGACCCTACTTGGAAACATGCTGAAATATTTGCCGGAATGAAAAAAGGAGAGGCAAAATGTAAATATTGCAAAACAATATATCATGGAGGCATAAACAGATTGAAATATCATATTGCACGCATACCCGTCCATGATGCAGTGGGCTGCACTAAAGCACCTCTTGAGGTTGTTCGTGAAGTGCAAGTGCAATTAGAAACATTTGAATTGCAAAAAGAAATGAAAAAGAGGCAGAGGCAGGAGTTGGCAAGTGTTGGACAGGGACTTGGTGCTGTTGGAGATGCCTCTTCCATGCCTCCATACCATCCTAGTGCTAGTGCTTGTGCTAGTGCTTCTGCTACTGCACCAGCTATGCGTACTTCTAGTGTTGTTGGCGTTGCTACTGCTAGCGGTAGTGGGAGTGTTCGCATTGGCCCTAGAGTTCATAAATCTAAGGTGGACTCATATTTTGTACCACGCACTACTCCTAGTTCCCAACCGTCACTTGAGAGCATGGATTGGAACAAGGACGTACATGATGCAACCAAGAAAACAATTGCAGACTTTTGGTACTATTGCACCATTCCCTTCCATGTAGCCAAGTAATTCTTTTTCGTTTAATTGTTTTAAAATTTATATTTAAATTTTAGAATCTAGATGTATCTCATTATCGAATTCAAATTTAAAGTTAAAAACTTCAAACTTTTCATTTTACAATACTTATCTAAGTAACTTATTAATTTATTTATGACATGTTTTAGGTCTCCTTTTTGGAAAAACATGGTTGATGCCATAACCATATGTGGGGCGAGGTTCAAAGCCTCTACTGAAGATGAATTAAAGGGCCCACTTTTGACTTAAAAGGTGGCAGATGTAAAAGCACAATTAGAGGAGCAATGCTTGCAATGGACGAGGTTGGGTTGCACCATCATGACTAATGGTTGGACCGATAGGAGAAATAGGACACTGCTTAATTTTCTAGTTTCCTCCAGAGGTAATTGTACTTACCTCAATGCATTGATTAGTTTGAAATTTGAATTTGATTTAGTGATTAGTAATTTAATATGGGTTGATTTATGTTTTTTAATTTATTGAATAATTGGTTTTGCTTATTTTTTCAAGTGACACCATCTTCATCAAGTCCATTGATGCTTCCGCCCAATTCAAAAATGCCACATACCTTTGTGAGGCTATAGAGGAGGTGATAGCTGAGGTGGACTAAGAGAATGTAGTTTAGGTGGTGACAAATAATGCAGCAAATTATGTTGCTGCTAGTCGATTATTGATGGAGAGGCACCCTACTATATTTTGGACTCCATGTGCCGCCCATTGCATTGACCTCATGTTGGAGGATCTTGGCAAGCTCCCATGGATCAAAACATGTGTGGATGCCGCAAAAAACATTTGCAAATTTGTATACAATCACACATGGGTGCTTAACCTTATGAGGCAATACACGGGGTTGAGGGAGTTGGCTCATCCTGGCATCACTAGGTTTGCAACAAATTTTATCACATTGCAATCCTTGATTCGGTCAATGGAAGCTTTAAGGTGCATGTTTGTTGGTGAGGAGTGGTCTTCCTCATCCTATGCTACAAGCACTGTAGGGATTGCTGTGGCTGATTGCATTTTTGATGAGCTAGGGTTTTGGACACCGGCGAAGGAGATTGTGAAGGTAAAATTTAATTCTTCATTATGTTTTAATTTTTATTCATATTTTACTTTTATTTGTTTTATTTTCGTTCACACTTACTTAAGTTAATGTTTCACAATGTTTGCACTTTGCAGTTTATTGAGCCCTTGATAGTTCTCCTACGTGTTGCTGATGGGGAGAAGCCCGCAATGGGCTACATATATGAGGGCATGGATAGGGTCAAAGAAGCCATTAGATCCATCTATGGTGGAGTTGAGGAGAAGTATCGTCCCATTTGGGAGATCATTGATAGGAGATGGCAACACCAACTTCATAGGCCCATCCATGCAGCCGCATGTTTCCTAAATCCGGCCTTCCAATTCAGCTGTGATTTCCGTGCAAATAGAGAGATTCTTAGTGGGCTCTACTCGACGATAGAGCAGATGTTGCCTGTTGTTACTACACAGATAGTGCACGAGATAAATGGCTTCACTAAGGAACAAGGAGCCTTCTTTGCATGTCATTTGTGCAAAGAGAGTAGGACAACATTACAACCAGGTAAAAATATATTTAAGGGCATAATTTTCATCTTTTTATATTATAATTTATTATTAAATGTTGAACTTGAAACTTGAAATGAGATTGATTTTGTTTATTTTTCTCATCTTAGATAGTTGGTGGGAGATGTTTGGTTCTGATACATCAAACCTTTAAAATGTTTCCATTCGTATATTGAGCCAGCCATGCAGTTCATTTGGTTGTGAGCACAATTGGAGTATGTTTGAGCACATACACTCCAAGAAGCACAATAGAATGCCAGTGGAGAGGATGAATGATTTGGTATATGTTCATTACAACCTTCGGCTCAGATACAGGAAGATTTTTGACCACGACTCTGCCCTGATCAGGCTAGAGGAGGTTGATCCACAGTCTAAGTGGATCATTGAGGCTACAGATGTAGTCTTTAGTGACGGGGACCTTGATTGGGTGGACCAGGTAGAGACAGAGGTTGAGGTTGTAGCCATGGTTGAGGAGGCTAGAGCATGAGGAGACACAACTTCTGTTGGTGAGAGTGGCATGGAGACACAGGCAAAGACTATGGCTACAGTTGCTACATCATCGAGGACCCTTAGAAGCCTTCGTAGGAAGGATGCTGGCTCCACTAAGCCATAGACTTGTGGCTATTTTTTTGATATTTCATATTTATATGGAACATTTGATGTCATGGATTTCATATTCCATGAGTTTTGTATACATTTGACTATATTTATATATCTAAGTATGCTATTTCCTTCAGCACCTCAACTACAATTTGTGTTGTATACTTCTGTATGTGATCAAATTTGCTTCTATTTAATGATGTTATTGTGTCTTTAAGGTTTATTCAATAAAGGGTGCTTGAAACAAGTTTTAAATCCTTAAAAATCTCTAAATTTCTAGGGTTTTTTCAACTTTTTTCATTTTGCTGAGTCTGCGCTGAGTCCGGGCGCCAAGTCCCATTACTATGGTACTATTGACAAATCATCACCTTGTTAGCAAGGAAAGTGATGCTAGAATCAAGTCAATCGTGCCCCACTTGAAATTCATAGTCCTCATAAAATGGCAAAATTTTTGTTCAATTTTTCTTGACCATCACCTTCTAAAGATAACATTGGCTATTTTAACTTTCTCCTTTCTAGAGAAAATGCACTCATGTGAGGTTGTACACCTATTTCAAAGTGCTTGAAAATAGAAAACTAGCATGAAGAGTGCTATTTTGAGTTAGGTTGGCCTGTTTAGAAGGGGAGATATAAGTCAAGTACTCTATATATGAAGATAGTCTTCATATATGAATAACTCAACAAACAAGCTCATCTTTGCTTATCATAAATAGAAAAGTCTTTTTCTTTTGATTGTTTCATGCAAGGGATGAGAATTTGGATAATCTTTTGTTTGTTTTGTAATAATTTCCATCATCAATCTAACTATAGTCGCATATATTAGATTTTGAAATTAATGGATGGTATAATTTGTAATAAAGCTTGTATTCTTGCAATCATAAATCATAGCTAGCTTTTATTAGTTTCTCATGCAATTGCTTTGTAAACATTATAAATAAGTGCCTTTTTGCACTTAGTTTCAAAGTGTAATTCTCATGCTTGCTTTTAGCTAAGATTGTTGTTTAGTGAATATTAATTATTATTAATTCAAGATTTGTTATTTGTTCAATAGAACTTATTAAGCCTATCTTGCCTTTACATTAGTATTGAATTATTTTGTTATAGGTTTTGAAGTAGATTAAATTGCTTCAACCAAATTCACAAGCTTTGTATTGCAGGTCTATTTGAAGTTGGAAATTGTGGCTTTGTACCCACTACCTTCAATTTACCAAAGCTTCGTGTCTTCATGTTTGAACTTACTCAATTCTTGTGTACTTACATTGTCTAGACTCTAGTCTTTGAGTTTAGCTAAACAATGGTAGTGTCTAGCCATATGATTTATTTTTAGTCAAAAATATAAAATCATTTTCCTTAAGTTGAAGAGCGTCTTAGCCTTGTGCCTTGGGTGAATCCAAAGAGATATACTTTTAATTTATTCAACATGAATGCAAATCACTCCAAAAAACCACTATAAAAATTGTGAACAAGTACATATTGTCAATGGTAGGTTAATTTTTAGTTTATTGGGAGCTTCCCTTTATAATTCGAAGAGTTGTTCTATTGCACATTTGTTTTGTTGTGTGTTGCATTGTTAGGTGTAAATTAAAATGTTAATAGTTTTTGGTGACTCTATTGGGGAAACAATATAAGAATGTTGTTTTATCCATCACACCATCCAAATTTTCTCTAGAGTTCATCAAAATATTTTTTAGCATCATGGCTAATTAGAAGGGTAATCACATCAACAACAATTGTCCACCTCCATTATTGGCATGGGGAAATCAGATTGGTCCTTTGGCATTCATAGGGAATCATACCCTACCTCAAGGATCATGGATGGATTTTCTAAAGTTCTATGGTGATGGCAAGCACCATATAGATGAGCATATTTAAGCCTTCACCACCATATGTGGAATAATGTAGCATATGGAGATGTTGTAATTCTGTTATTTGTGGAAACATATAAGGTGCAACAATTGATTGATTTCACTATCTTGTTGTTGGTTTGATTACAAGTTAGGAATTAATGAGAGAAAAGTTTCTTGCATGCTTCAAGCTAGTAGAAGATAATCATATCTTGTTTGCACAATTGTCAAATGCCAAGAAAGATGAAAGTGAACCTATGAGAGTTTGTTTTAAGATTCAATCATTTGGTTACCATGATTGCTACCAATTTAAATCCTTATTATGAAATTCTTTTGAGTTGTTTCATCAATGCTACAACTTTAGAAGTTAGTTTTTTTCTCAAGATAGGTAGTGCTATAGATATGAAGTATGTTCAAGAACATGCTATAGAGTTTGAAGATCATATGATTACTTCAGGAATAATTCAATCAAGCCACTAGTTTGTTTGAGTGTCCCACCACTTCAACAATATCCTCCTTTTCCAAAGGGAAATATGATTTGTTCATCAAATATATTAGCAATAGTTCTCATCTACCTACTTTGTGAACAAGGCAAAAAACAAAAAGTACTTTTCTTGCACATGCATATTGCATGTTTCATGAAAATGATCAACATGATGGAAGAAATTTCCTAGAGATGCAAAGATTCACACAGATTTTGATAGATTCAAATGAAAATCAAGGGTCTTCAAGTGATCCTAAACGTCCCTTCAACGAATTTGATGGTTCCTTTGTGATGGGATATACCCAATATGAAACTGATAAGCGAAGGAATTTGATATCGACTTTGTGATGGGACATGTGTTGGCATAACTAGGAACAACAAATAGAACAAGAATATCCATAGAAAGCAGACATTTTGCCTACTTTTCTTAGGTTCTTTGAGGCTGAAGAAGGGATATTGATGAAAGAACTTGATGCGACACATGTATGCCACATATTCTTTGAGGAGGATCAAGTCATACAAACATCTAAGGAGAAAAGTTATAAACAAGAAGTCAAATGCATTAGAGAAGACTATGAATCTAGCAGTTTGTTTTCTTCATTCAAAGGATTGTTTTAAGAGATTGTAGTAGATGTAATCATAGAAGAAGAGTGAGATATTATTCTCTTTTAGGAGCTTTCAACCTCAATTTAAACAATTTCCATAATCACAAATTATGACAAACCTTAGTTGATATTTGATGAAAAACTAGAGAATCTCATTCAAGAAATTGATATTTTTCTTCAACATCTAACTCCATTGTTAGAAGAGTTAGATATATCTTTATCTAAGGAGGTTGGTACTTCAAGTTTTGTGAATTTAGAGAACATTTTTGATAATGAAGTTCAATTCCAAGAGGTTGATATTTTTCATGATGTTAATGAAAGATCATAGTTAGATAAAGAACAAGCTCCTAAACATTATTTTCTATAGCACCTAGAGAGAAATCCTTAAGTGGTGGATTGAAATATTCCGAGCCAATTTTTTTCAATTTTTGCCAAGTACACAACAATGCAGAGAGCACCCGTTAGGGTTAGATAATTCAAACCAGCAGATTACAAATAACTCGTTGCCAAGAATGCGCACTCAATCTCAACACGAGAGAGGCTGTCACATGGCAAGAGGATCGTCAATGCCTTAAACAAATGCAACTGAAGGTAACTCTAACCAAGAATGCGCCGGAGAACGACGAGCATATGGTCAGAGGATCCCTACCAACTAATAAGCTGAAGTAACTCGACGTCAAGAATGTGCTTTCCAATCCGAGATGGAATGGGAGCTACCATATGACGGAGATGCTAAGAATTACAATGCAATTAAGGAAAATAAGCGGGAATGCTGAAAGTAAACTCAACACCCAGAATGTGCTTTCAAACCCGGAGTGGGAATGGAGCTACCATAGGGCGGAGATATAAAGAATTACAAAGCACTTCAGAATGTATAGTAATCGTTACAAAACATGATAAGCAAGATTAGAGAACGGCTGACAGTACTACTGTTCAGCTTACAATATGAAGAGAAATCGCCTGCCAAGAGCATAGAATTAGAACAATACAGCGTACATCAATTAAGAGGATTCTCCTTGCTTAACAAGAATGCCAAGACCCTTTACTTCACTCAAATACCAAACTGAATATTCAGTTTAAGACAGATCTGCACTTTAAAAAGGTAAAACAGCAACCTAGCACCACACAAAAATGATCATATCTCACTCATTTCTAACCCTATTGACGTGAAATCAAATGCAAAACATTCTAATGATGATGACAATGAAGATGGATCACAAAACTTCTCACAAAGACCCCTATTTATTTTGCACGGCTTCCAAAGCACTTACAAAGTGAAATTGCCTGCAAGCAAGGGCGATTTACTTTAGATAATTCATAGACTTCAAATAAAATTCTGGAAACTTGCACAAATGGTCGCCCTACATAGGAAAATAGATTGGAACAGTACCCAGAACAATATTATTTATGTTTCTTGAGTTGTGAGTAAAAACAACCTACAGCCATACAAAACCAGCAACTCTAAAATTGACAGAAAATACAATAACTCAACTACAAAATGTGAGAAGAACCAACTACAATGAAAGGAAACCAACTACAACTAAACCTCTCAACTAGTTGCTGTCTTTCAAGCAAGAAGAAGAGCCAAGCTAGGAGGCTTACATTCCTCGAAGCAATCCCAAAGCCAATCCGGCAGCATAACTTTGCAAATTCATTAGATAAACAAAATGAGGACCCCGAGCTCCAATTTATAACTTCCGAAGAGCTTTCTAGAAGGTACGCCCTAATCCCAAGCTGCTTTTAGGTTTAAACTTTGACCCAAACACTTTCTTCCCAATGGCGTACTTTCCTTGTGAAATATTAATCACTTCTCTTTTTTAAATAAAATATAATCTCCTTCAAAAAGGCGTCCATTTTCCCTTTGAGCAATTATAAACTTTAGAAATATTAAAATATTTCCTTCATGAGAAAATACCCCTCAAAGTCCCCTTCATTAAAACAACTGTTAAGTTATAACACTAGGCCAAGGGGTGTTTTAAAAATAAAACATTTTGACTTAAAATAACTTATATCTTCGAAATGAACCCCTTAAGCCAAAAATGAGAATTACCCAATGAATTGCCAGAAGAGGAAAGTTGACTGAATTGATGCCGACTGGACCCCTGCTAAAATTAGAATTTACTAAAAATAGTAAATTCCTGAAGATGCTCAGAATGCCAAGAAAAACATACCACTGCGAAGCCCTCTGAAAACCCATAAGGAATCCAGAATCCAAACACCCAAACTCCAACAAGCAAAACCCTGAATCTTCAAGAGAACCCATCAAACAGTCGGAAACCCTAATTCTGCCACTGACTAGCCGACAACACACTGGGAATAGGCTACCAATCACTGAAAAGTGAAGAGCTAAAAACGGGGACATTACATGGATACAATGAATTTCCTTGAGTTTTGACTCATCATCATTTTCATTAGATGCCATGCGTGATAGTGAAAAATTTGATGTCAAGTATTCAACGGTTATCAAAGAATCTATGCTAGAAAAGGTTGTTGTAGAATATAAGAATGTTTCATTGATTGTGAAAACATCTCAATATTTCTTTGTTTTAGCACATGTGGGTGAAGAAAAGATTACAAAATATTCAATTATAATCAAAGACAAAAAAATCATATACTCTTAATGAGATTATGGCAAAATGCGTTGTAGTATGTGAAGGGAATGAAAAGTATGAAATAAGAAATATAAAGGACAAAGAATATCAAGGAAGAGGAACCATAAACATTAGAATTTAGATCCTATACATACTCCTGTTTTTGTGTTGAAAGATGATGGTTGGGAAAGTTTGTTAGCAGATATGGATATTTTTCAACGTGTATTTTGGTAATGATGTAATGCTTGAAGATTCATAATTTGATGAGTTGTCGAATGGAGGCTCAATCAATGGAGACGATGATGAGGTGTTCCCACCACAAGGTGTACAATTAATATCCATTGTAGATCTAGACAATCAAGAATAGGTGATGGAAATTTATTTTCAATAGCATTAGCCTTTCCTAGAGGATGATACTTGGAATGAGTTCATGGTTGAATATGTCGAAGTGGTGGGGGAAAAGGATCAAATCAGATGTAGTGCTTACTATTCTTACAAATGTGCTATAGCCACATGAACTAGCTAGATATCTTTAGCATAGTATCTTCACTTGCTAGAGACATTTCTCCTTATGGAAGATTATTAGAAGCCAATCATATCAATCAATTTGTTCTGATTTTTTTGTTGCATTATCGTTTCTACCCACTTGAACCATGGATCTTTGAGAAAGTTTTGTAGAGGTTTTCAAGTTGCATGTTATTATGATTGAACTCTTGGCTCATGAGAAGAGGTTATTTTCCTATATTGTAAATGGTTTTGTGTAACCCATATTTTTTCCCTTTGTTTTTGCTCATAAAAAGAGCATTTTTGTTGTTTAGATTATATCATATTAGTTTCCCCATTTATGATGTTTTTGTTATGTAGTATTTTATTTACCTTTTCAATAATGTAAATCATAGCAGAAAAAATCGTTTGGGGAAAAAATCGGCAAACCAAAAGTTCAAGATTTTTTGAAAAAATCGAGAAAAAATTGACAAAAAATTGGGAAAAAATCGAAAATAAAAAAATATATAATATAATTATAATATAATAAATATATAAATATATAATTATATATTAATATTTTTTAATATAATATAATAATTATAATACATTTTATTATTATTATATAATTATATTATACTAATATAATAATAATAGAATAATTATAATATTATAATATATTAATAATTTAATATAATTATATATAATATTATATTATGACAATAAAACTATGGTGTCGACCCACTTTCCCAAAGTTGAGTCCGATAAGATGGAGGGGCTTGTTGGAGATGACTGTTTGATCATTCTGCCTGCACCCAATCTATCGCCAACGTCCGATTCAATGGCTTGATCGACAATGAATGAAATAGGCAGTTTCATGGTGGCTAGCACTTATAGCCATGCCAGATAAAGCCGTGCAAGAATATACCAGATAAACCCTAACATAAATTGCGAAACTCCCTGCCAAAAATCGTTGAAAAATATGTCGAAAATCATGCAGATGTTTTTTACAGGTATTCACGAGTTGAAACCCTCGGAAATCATAATTAAATTAAAAAAAATCCGTCGAAATTTAGAAAATTGGTGTGTTTCAAGGTTTTTTCTTTGGCGGGGTTTTCTCATGATTTTAGCTGATTTTTAACTGATTTAAACACCAAAAAAATTGGGATTTCAATGATTTTTTCAACGGTTAGCGCTCTTGAAAAAATTGCGATTTCCTAGGGGAAAAAATTGGCAAACCTACAAAGTTTTTAAAAATCGCAATTTTTGTGATTTTTTCGCAATTTATGCTTCTATGGTAAATATTGTTTTTTGTTAGGTCACTTAGGAATGTTTGTATTCAGATGATCTTTTATAGGTCCAACTTCATTTCTTAATCGATAAGCATTGGTCTACTTGTAAATTCAGAGATTCTGATGTAGTGTCCCCATTTTTAGGTTCTCTTGCATTGTAGTTGGCTCTGACCTTCTCAATGTGTGTCAAGCTTATCAAAGGGGTTATTTGATGTTACCAGTGAGCTCAGATGATCTAGAAGACTCAAATGACACTTTTTGAAGTTATTTCTGACTTCTGGTGCATTCTCCAAAATTCTTAGAGAGAGCATCTATTTATAGTAATTCACTTGGTTGCATCCGATTCTCATTATTCATCATTGGTATCACTCATATTCAGTCAATTTTCGACTCTAATGCTTTTTGACAGTTTCTGCAAATCAGATGTATTAATGAGCGATAATTTAATTATTTTAATAAGGCTGCTAATTGTTTTTTTTGATACGTAAGGTAAATTTTATTGATTATAAAGGATAATTACAATCATCTGCAATGCAGGAGCCATAGATTTCCATCACCAGTACAAAATTTATAGATCCATCAGCTTCTAGGCACAAAACCAAACCCAAAACCAGACTCAAACAAATAGGATAAAAAAACCAACCAAAATGATCTTCCCAACTGGCAGCGAGCTATCCCAAAAACCAAAACCGGCTCCCAACTAGAGCCACATGAAATTTCAGAGGACGACAGACAACATGTTGACTATATCCACAGACCACCAACCCTAAACCGCCTAACCTCCACCTAAAAACCATTCATTTTTGCAAATTGATCAAACATAGGGACCCAATCAAAGTCATTCACGGGCTCAAGCATCAACACCTTCTTGAGGAAGCTTACCCCATATGTCGCCAGTTGTCGGTGCCTGACCGAAGCCATTCCTTATAGCTCCAATAACAGGGGATAGACTTTAATGACCTCACTAGGTACTTTCATTAGTGGAAGATTGCAAGGCTAAGGTGCGCCAAAACTCGAAAATGTCACGTACAAGATCTCGTCCAGCCCACCCAATAGCTCCTTTTTGAATAGTTTACAGACTATCGCCTTCACCTCCACTTTTGGTGTTCGGACATGAAGAATAGAGGCAAGGAATCGAGAGACAATGTGGGTGTTAACCCGGAAAGTCTCATGGTTTGACAAATGCCCCTTGCCTAGTATCATTTTGATTGCCACCGTTGTATGATGATCTATCCTGAGTATTATACGCTTTAACTGCTGGTCGGTTATTGCTCTGAAAGCTGTCTATTGAACTTTGCAGTCCAAATGGATAGGTGTGTCAAGACCCAAGCATACGAGCGATTCCGTAGACATTTCCACGATGAACTTGGATCTTTTTTCCATTTCCACAACCAGAATGCAAGACAAGAAAATGAAACCAAGCCTTAGCAAACCCGTGCCACCCTTCGTTATTTATGATTCTTGATCCGCCAAAGCCCACCACACTTGCAACACTATGCAAAAGCGTGTGTGTCACTCGGTTTTTTCTAATCTACCACCACCCGGAGGCTAGCGTACATGATGAGGAGTCATGAGACGCCAACAAAGAGGCACGCCGTATCCAACTTGATCAGTCGTAGATTTACCACTTAATGCCTTTGATAATGCCGGCGGAATTGGCACGAAAAACAAAGGCCTTAATTAAACATCATATCGCCCAGACACACCAACCACCAATTAGCCCAACTTGCTCAATCAACATTGCCAAAACGACCCCCTGTGAAGAGACTCTCAGCCGACCTATGCGGATTGCCAGTGTGTCATGCCAAATGTTATTGCCACCTTGCCTTGAGGAAACCCGGCCTTTCCACAAAAGAATAAGTGGAAAGGCAC
>VDFB02222296.1:0-13788 GCA_007258455.2 Sequoia sempervirens | reverse complement strand
GATATAAATATAGGTAGAGGAAACAAGGATTTTGTGTGTGTGAATGAGTGATATATATGTATATGAGTGATATATATATAGAGGAAGGGAGAGAGGAGAGAAATAGAGAGAGGATAGAGAAGTAGAGAGATATAAAAACGAGGGGGTGATAGGGAGAGATATGGATAGAGAGAGGGAGAGATAGAGAGATACATATATTAGGAAATATAGGGGGGAGAGAGAGATGAAAGAAGAGATAAGGAGATAGAGATAAGGAAGAGATATAGAGATAGAGATGAAGATTGGGATAGAGACATGAATTAATATATAGAGAGGGGGAGAGAGGGAGAGGGAGAAAAATATATAAAGAGAGAGAGAGAAGGGAAGATACACATAGAGAGAAATAGGGGAAAGAGAGGAAGAGAGAGATTGAGAGATAATGAGGAACATAAAGATAGAGGGAGACAAAGATATTATAAAGAGCTCTCTCTCTCTCTCCTTGTTCCCGTCTCTCTCTCTCTCTCTATATATATATATATCTTTCCTTTCTTTATCTTTTATCTCCCTTTGCCTCTATGTATCCTATCTCTATCTCCCTCTCCCTTCTCTTTTTCTCTCTCTTCTCTTTATCTATTTTCCTCCTTAAGTGTGCAATGGGTACATTGAAGAGGTCTTAAAGGTGAATTATCGCATCCTTAATCAAATGACATGCTACCTTGAGCATAACTCCCTAGGGATACATGCTATCTTCATATCAATGTTGGTATGAAATGATTGATCAAAAATTAGTTTCTCTTTCTCACTATAAATTTTGATTTTGATTTTATTTTTTTAATTTATTTTATTATATAAATTAAAATACAAATTCAAAATATAATTTATCTACAATACTTAAAAGTTTAATAAGAAAATTAATTACAAATTAGATTAATTCTAATAACTCTTAATTATTTTTGTAATTTCATAAAAAGACAAATAATTAGAATAAATTTAAAATTTAAATTTAACTTAAAATTTAAAATAAACTAAATGAAAAGTCAAAATATATCAAAATACATGTAATAAATTTCTAAGTTAATAAATAATTAAATAAAAAAGTAAAACTAATTTTCAATTTATTAGAATTGAAATATTAACTAGTATATATATCTTCAAAATAATCTATATAAAATAAATAAAAAACATTGTATAATTTATTAGATGGAAAAACAAAAAATATTGTAATTAAAGAATAAAAATAGATTTTTGGGATATTGTCCACGTATAAATAATTGAAAAAATCAATAAAAAATCATTGTACATGAAAATAGAAAGTAGATTTTTGTTTTTGTTTCATGACTTATTAAATGGAAAAACACAAAAAAATTGTAATTAAACAATAAAAATAGAATTTTGTGTTACTGTCCACTTTTAAATAATTGAAAAAATCAATAAAAATTCATTGCACATGAAAATAGAAAAATAGAAAGTAGATTTTTGTTTTTCTTTCATGATCTACTCAGACTTATTAGATGGAAAAAAACAAAAAATATTATAATTAAACAACAAAAATAGAATTTTGTGATATTGTCTATTTTTAAATAATTGAAAAAATCAATAAAAAATCATTACACATTAAAATAGAATGTAGATTTTTATTTTTCTATACACTAGATTTGAATTAATATGTATATAAGCGCTTTGCCATGAATGATTTACATAAGTTCATGAAAATAGAAAGTAGATTTTTGTTTTTCTATACACTAGATTTGAATTAATATGCATATAAGTGCTTTGCCATGAATGATTTAGGATATTGTAGTTTTTTTTTTAAGATTATGCGGTTTTTCAGTATTTCTGAATTTGTTGTTACACAGTTTGTAATATCCAAGACAATTGAATCAAATTTCTTTCACAATTTGAAATTCATCATTCTTTTTCCTATAGATCACAACAATACCATACCAGATTGATAGAATATGAAGCTAAGATTGATTGTAATCTTTGTCCAAGCAAGCATAGATCCTGTAAAGAAGAAGAAGAGGAACAATACAGATGTAGATAATTTTGAAGTCAATATGCATCGGAGAAAGCTTCACGAAAAAAATACAATAGAGAAACAGTTGGGCTCTTCTAATTTTCATCTTAGCTTCATATTCTATCAATCTGGTTTCATATTGTCAGTATTTTCATCTTCCATTTCTCTGAGTAGTTGATGATGCTCTTGCATCGCTTTCAGAGAAAGACTGTGAAAAGCAAGAAACAAAATTTTGTCTTTGTTGATGTTCTCTTTGCTGCAGTTTCACAGATGAGAATATGCAAACATAAAAGGAGCAGACTCCATGTGACTGCACATCCTTTCCTTGTGAAGAGCTCTATTCATTCAGGATTGGCTGTCTGTAAAGCATTTTGATCATTGTGCTGATAAATTCGACTCGTGTTTTAGTTTGTTTGTCACATTTTTTTAATGAATAGACGTCTATATCTATTGTGGATTGAAGACAGTTTGGTCACATTTTCAATGAAATTGAGGCCTGAAGAATTCTTATTTTGTGGAGTTAGCCTTCGCAGAATTCTTATTCTGTGAAGTTACTAAGAGCAGGATTGAGACATTGATTCTTTTTATGTTTTTGTGGGATAACATTGCTCTTAACAGAAAAATACTGTAGTTGATCAGCTTGTACTGTACCCTAAGGTGGTGCTTGGCTGCTACTGTATCTGTACAACATTTTGAAACTATTATAATAATGTATTTAAATGAATCAGAAATAGACTCTAGTCAAAACTGTAATTTTTATCCTATTGATTGTCAACAGCTGTTTTGTCTTCTGAAGAATTGTGTGTATATTTTGATTTCAACAATCACACTTCTTGAAGAATGATAGAGGAATTATAAGATTAAAGATGCCTATAGAAACATGAAAATCTACTGCAGGGTAGAAGAAGTGAGATGAAGATTATGAATAAAGTTTAAAATAAAAAAATATAAATTTTCAAATTGAATTAAGAGAATGAAATTATAAGTATTGTAATTATACAAAATAATATTATTGTAGAGTTAAAAAAAAAGTTGGACTTGATCATGTAAAATTATATAAATTGAATGGAGAAATGATTACATAAATTAAAGAAATTAAATGTAGCTATATTTAACTTTTTTTACTACCCATTTATTAATATTCTAAATTTTATTTTGTCATTGATGTGAAAATTGATTGTGTATTGTCAAAGATCAGATTGTAGAGATGAAAGTAATTTTATAGATGGTGGAAATGATTTAGTAATTTGTAAACTATCAAACTTAGTCCACGTCGCAATGTAACATGGAAAACATAAAATTATTTAGGGTTAGGGTTAGGGTTAGGGTTGGAGATAGAATTACTTCACAACTCTAAGTGAAATATTGAAAATAATAGGAAAGTGTGCAATATGTTGCTAGAATGATGATGCAAGGTTAATATAATATTTTTTAGCTATATGCAATCAAAATTTAAAATGTGCTCTCAATTCCTAGATGTGTTAGATCTATTTTCAACTCTGGGGTGAATTTAAATTTTTAATTTTGAAACTTTAGGATCCAATTCATCATTGCAGACCTAATCTAGAGTAGGGCCACACTTGCATATCTAATTTGAAGGAGAATCGAATATTTATGGAATGGTGAAATTTAGAGATATGTCATGGTGGAGTTCATGCACTTTTGAGCTTATTTGTACATTAAAAATAACTTAATAATAATGAACCCAAAAAATAAGAAACCATATACAATTTTCATTATTATAATTATATACATAAATATTATTAATGCTAATATATTTATATATTAATTATAATATTTAATATTATTTCTAATAATAAAATATATTATTTATCTCAATATATGACATGTTAACTAAAAATCTATTATATTTTTAATTATAAACTCTTAAAAAAACAAGCTTACATTTTTAAGAAACGTTACACCAAGAGGCGTAACCCTACAATGGCAATAGAAATGTTACACCAAGAGGCGTAAGCCCACAATGGCAATGGCAACACAATCCTTGAAAGAAAAAACAAATAAAAAATAGACATTTAACAATATTTATTTATTTAAAAAATAAAAAAACAACAAATAATTATTTAAAAAATTCCACGGCCATAGTCTTATCCATATAAAAAATAAAAGAAAACAAAAACACAAAAAGAGTTAATAATATATATTTATTAAAAAAAAAAACACCAGACATATTAAAAATATTTATTAAAATAAATAAATAAAAAAGCACCAGACATATTAAAAATATTTATTTAAAAAAATCCACTCACTTTCTTATCCTTATTCAAAATATTATCAAAATTAACAATAGCTCTTCGGGTGGTGGCGATGGTGATGGCGATCTTTCAAATTTTGAAAAGGTGGGAGATCAGGATGTTGCTTTAGGCGATAATGGCGAACGGTGTGCTAATGACAAGGTGATGTCAGGCGGGGCCCTTGCTACAAGTAAGCTGAGTGGGTCCCCTTTTGTGGCTAATGTTTTGTCTGATGGAAAAGGGGCTTCGAAGAATGTGTGTCCGACGCATTCCCTGGTGCCTGGATCTGAAAATGTGGCACATGGCTCAGAAAAGTCAGGGAATGCCCTATCCTCGGATGGGTGTGATGGGACTCCTTTTGCAAAGGGTCTTGGGCTTGATAAAGCTAGGAATGTTCTCTTGTCGAGATCTTCTATCATTTGGTCAAATTTGTTTGGGGCTAAGCCTAGAGGAAAAAGTACTTCACCTTCGGTGCCTTTTGTTGCTAATAAAAATATTGGGGAGTACTCTGTTACTATCCTGGATTGAATTGTTGACAAAAGAGTGACTAATATGGACATGGTTCTACTGGGTAAATTTGTTGGTCCCTGGCCTCATATTGAGCTGGTGCATAAGTTTACTTTGACTCGTTGGAAACCTAAAGGATAAATAGATGTGGCTGCTATGGCCAAAGGGTTCTTCTCTTTTTCCTTTACCTGTGAAGATGATATGGTGATGGCATTGACAGGGGGCTCGTGGTTCCTTGGAAATTCATCCTTGATGTTGAAGAAATGGGAAACGGGTTTTAATCCGAACTTGTGTTTGTTCTCTGTTGCTTTGGTTTGGGTTAGATTGCCTGGCCTCCCACTGGAATTTTGGGATGAGGAGGTGTTTAAGGGGATTGCTAGCATGTTTGGCTATCTGTTGTCTATCTAGCAAATGACGGCGTCAAGGAAGTGACTGGTTTATGCCAAATTTTGTGTAAATGTGGAGTAATCTGCCGATCTGCCTTCCATGGTGAAGATTAACTCTAAACTTGGAGTGTGGGAGCAGATGGTTGAATTTGAATCGAACCCCTTTGCCTGTTTCCATTGTAAAAAAGTCAAGGCCATTGGGCAAAGAAATGTCCTCTCAAATTTCCTAAGCAAATGACTAAACAGTGGAGAGAAAAAGAGAAACCTCTAGCTTAGGAGGTGGACTCTATAATACCTCAAGCTCCAGAGATGGAGTCGGGAGGTGAACCTCCCTTAGAGGTCAGTCAAGAAAAATCTCTGAATGAGTTAGAGAAGGTGGTTGATTGTCAGCTAGCTCAGGGGTAGGTGATTCATGAGCTTCAAGTTGAAAAGGTGCCCAATATGGATAGTTCTATACTATTGGAGGAAAATAATTCTTCTGTGGTTCTTGAATCTGGTTGCCCCCATGGGGAAGGGATTCCTCATAGTCTTTCTTCTGTGATGATTGAATCTAGTTCTCCTCTTGGGGGAAGGATTCCTCAAAATGTGGTGTTGAAAGATGAGGGGTTAGAGATGAAACCTGATGTGAAGGAGTTTGAGGATGTGGATAACCCGCCTTTTGTTATGGTACATGGCCGCAATAGAAAGAAGCATTCTCCTTCACCAGGTGTCATGACAAGGAACAAGCAGAGATCAGATTGTGGATCCAAGCTGCGTGGTAGAGGTAGGACCCCAACTAATGTCACTAGAGATAAAGAGAGTCAGATGGATATTGCTGATGGTATGCAGAGAACTCTACTGGATATGTGCTCTAAGAGCACTTCCCATAAACTTACATGAATATTATTTCCTGGAACATGAGGGGTTTGAATCCCCTCATAAACATGATCTCCTGGTTAATCTGGTAAGAGATCATCCTGATATTGTTTTGATTCAAGAAATGAAAAATGGGTGTTGATAAACTTTCTAGATTGAAATTGAAGCTGTTTAAAGATTGTGGTATGCATTGCTCTGAGGTGATGGGTGCCTCTGGTGGGATTGTCACTTTTTGGAATCTTTGGGTGATTAGAGGTGTGGAGGTTTTCAATGATAGTAATCATGTGGCTACTTCTTTCTTCCACCTTCATGATAAGTTCTCTTGGACTCTATCTAATATTTATGCTCCTAATTGTAAGAGTGCTAGAAAAAGGCTTTGGGTGAATCTTGCCTCTTTTAACTTGTTTGTCATAATATTGATAACTGGCTGGTTATTGGTGAATTTAATACTCCTTTGCATGATGTTGATAAGATGGGTGGATCACAAAATGTGGATGATAGTAGATTTGACCTTATGTAGTTCATAAATGATTCAGCTCTTCTTGATCTTGATCTGAAAGGGGCTTCCTTTACCTGGTCGAATAGGCATGTGGGTGATGCCCTTTTCCGGGTCAAGCTGGATCGTGCCCTTTTAAACCCTGAGTGGTTAGTTCACTATTCTTGCTCTCTTTCAGCTTTGACCAGATTGGGTTTAGATCACTTCCCTTTGGCTCTGTATGTGGATTTGCTGGGCGGTAAGAAGAATTTTCCTTTTTGGTTTGAGAAAATGTGGATGTGCCATCCTAATTTGGGTAGTTTGGTGAAGGACTGGTGGAGTATTGATGTGGATGGGTCGGCTATGTATAGAGTTGTGAAAAAGTTGGCTAATGTTAAGCTTAATGTTCAAAAATGGAATTGTACTTCTTTTGGCCATATTTTTTAGGAGAAAGATGGGGTGTCTAAGGAGCTTCACATGGTTCATCAAGTTATTCAATCATCTATAATTAGGATTTGATTTTGAAGGAGAATGTTTTGCTTTCCAAATTGCATAATATTATAGCGAAGGAGGAGGAATTTTGGAAGTAGCGTTCGAGGATTATGTGGCTAAAGAGTGGTGATAGAAACTCTAAGTTTTTTCATATTTCTACATTGAAACATAGAGCTTCAAACCAAATTAATTTGATTAACTATAATAATCAACCTCTGGAAAAGGATATTGATCTCCAGACTGTTGTGGCTTCCTACTTCTCTCAGTTTCTTTCTGTGGAGGGTGTGCTTGATGTGGCTTGTCAAGAGGATATTCTAAGGGATATCCCCTAGCTGGTGGATGGTGAAATCAATAGGCGGTTAGTTTGTATTCCTTCTGCTAAGGAAGTTCGGGGTGTTGTGTTCTCCTTTGAAGGTAATAAGGCTCTAGGCCCTGATGGCTTCCCTATGTTCTTTTTTTAGACATTTTGGGAAATTATTGGGAAAGATGTGGTGGCAGCTACTAAGGAGTTTTTTAGAGGGTTCCCTTTTAAAGGAAATGAAATATTTTATTGTTTTGATTCCCAAAAATCCTAGTGCTGCTTCTTTTGAGGGATTTTGGCCTATCAGTTTGTGCAACTCTATCTATAAGATTATTTCTAAGGTTCTGGTGTTGAGGTTGCAAAATATTTTTCCTCTTATCATATCCCCTCAACAAAATGGTTTTGTGGCTAGTAGGAAAATTTTGGATTCCATTCTTTCTGTGCATGAGAATATTCATTCTCTTTTTGTTAATAAGCAAGTTGGTTTTATCCTTAAACTTGACTTACTCAAAGCTTATGATAGGGTGGATTGGGGTTTTTTGTCTAAGATTCTTCTCTCCTTTGGTTTTGGGGAGAAGTTGGTGGCTTTGGTGTTTCATCTTATTTCTACCCCTCGGTTCTCTGTGCTTATCAATGGGTCTCCTTCACCTCTTTTTGATTGCTCCAGAGGGTTGCGGCAAGGGGATCCTATTTCTCCTTTTCTATTTATAATTATGGTGGAGTCTTTGGGTCGCCTTATCCAAAGATTTGTTAATTCTGGACGTATGTCTGGATTAGCCCCCTCTTCTGCTAATCTTGTTTGCTCTCATCAACAATTTATGGATGATTCTTTGTTGCTTGGGCAGGCGTCTATAAAGAAAGCTACGGCTATTAAACGAACTTTACATTTATATGAGGTTGCATCTGGGCAAAGAGTTAGCAACAAAAGAGTGTTATTTTCTTCTTCAATACTCCGACTCAAAGATAGATAAGGATTGCTAGAATCTTGCAGTGTCAAATTTGTGAATTGCCTACCTCTTACTTGGGACTCCCCTTATGTTCTAAGGCTCCTAATTCTTTGTAGAGGGGGTTGATTGAAAAATTTAATTCCAAGTTGGCTGGGTGGAAAGGGGCCTTATTGAGCCAAGCGGGTAAAGTTCAGTTGATTAAATCCACCTTACAGAATATTCTAGTTTACACTCTTAATCTGTTTCATATGTCGAGGAAATTTGTGGATCTCTTGGAAGGTATTCAAAAAAACTTCTTATGGACAGGGGTTGAAGATAAAAAAAGAACTCATTTGGTGGCTTGGGATGATGTATGTCGACCGAAGAAGGTTGGGGGGCTAGGTATTCGCAAAATTAGACCTTTTAACATTGCCCTTTTGGGGAAACAACTGGGGAATCTTTTGTTAGCTAAAAGTGAGTGGGCAAAAATCGCTTGGAGTAAATACTTACATGGTGCTGATGGGATCAAAGAAGTGATGTCTAATGAGTTTAATCTCCCGAATGGCTCTGTGTTGTGGAACTCTATGTTGAAGGCTCGTAGGCTTGTTGCTAAGGGTCTCTCCTGGCAGTTAGGGAATGGGAGGAGTATTTTATTCTGGGATAATAATTGGATTGGTAATGGTCCTCTTAAGGATCAGCCTTGGGCTCATCCCTTTATGGACCTTGGTCTGTGTCTAGTTGGTAGATTTGTTGCTGATTATATTGATGGAGGCTGTTGGAGGAAATTGTACAAGTTGGATCTTGGTCTTGAAATTATTTATAAGGCTATATCTTGTGTTCACATTCCTGTTAGTCCTCTTGATAGGTTTGTTTGGAAGCCGTCCTCTTAGGGTAAATTTTTTTTTTCTTTGGCTTTTTCTTTGAATGATTCTTTTACGGGTTTGCCTCCTTTTTGGTCTTTTGTTTGGTCCTCTAGACTGATTCCTAAGATTAATATTTTCTTCTGGCTATTTTGTTAGAATAAATTTTTTACTACTGATAATCTGATAAAAAGAAGTTTTGTTATGCCCAATAGATTCTTTCTTTGTGAAGAGGAAGCAAAAAATACTTGTCATTTGTTGTTTGGGTGCAGATATGTTGGTTTGATCTGGAATCATGTTCTTTCGTTGTGGAATCTAAGTTGGGTTTTTCCTAGCTCTGTTAAAGATTTATGGTTCCAATGGGTGTGCCCCTCAACTAATTTGGCCTTGCATATTTTGTGGTCCCTTTCTCTGCCTCATTTGACTTGGGGGGTGTGGTTGGAACGTAACAACAAAATCTTCAAAAACTCTACTCTTCCTGCTTTTTTTGTGTCCCATAAGATTTGTAATGGTATTAAGGAGAATTTTCTTTCGAGGATCTCCTTCCATGCTGGTCAAAGGATTAATCTATGCTCCTATGATATTTCAATTGCTCAAAAGTGGAAGTTTCCCTATGATATATCTTTCCCAGTTTCAAAGGGGAAATCTTCAAGAGAGGGTGTTGTTTGGAAGGCGCCATCAGATGGTTGGGTTAAGATCAACTTTGATGGTGTTGATAAAGGTAATCCGGGACCTGCTGGATGTGGGGGAGTGATTAGAAATTCTAATGGTAGGCTCGTCTCTGCTATGGCACTCCCTTTGGGAAACCAGACAAACCACTTCACGGAGGCAGCAGCTGCCTATCATAGTCTTGCTCTGGCTCAGAGAAGAGAGTATAGAAAGATTTGGTTGGAAGGTGATTCTCTGAACATTATTAATAATTTGAAGAATTTATCTCCTTCGTCTTGGACAATTGAGGCCTTGATCAAGGATTCCATTGAAATTATTAAATCCTTTGATAATGTTTATATTTCCCATATTTTGAGAGAGGGAAATAAGTTAGTTGATTTCTTCGCTAACTTTGGTGTTAGAGATAGCAAGGTCTGGGATTTAAATGACCCCATCCCTTATGAGGCCACGACTATTGTTATAAATGAAAGTTAAATTATTCTTTAAGGTGTGCACGTCCTTGCTCACGTGGTGGCATATCATTAGGAAGGGGGGTATGGTTACGATTTTGAGGAAAGGCTGCCATATGGTGCGGAGTTCGAATTCATTATGGTATGTATGTCCTGTGGTTTCCTTCGCACGGATTGTGGGTGTTAGCCACATAAGCATCTAGAGTCTTCTATTGGAGAATTCGGTTCTGAGTGGTGTCTGCTGCTTCCTTTTGAGTTTTCTGTTGAGTGCTTGGTCTCTGTTTTCCATCGTCATGGGTGGGGACAGAAATCGTGCCGAGCCCAAATCCTATAATACTGCTAAGTAGAGAACGAAAGTGTGGGCAATTTTAGAAAAGGGTGGTCTAACTCCCTTCATGGAGAAACTACATGGCAATAATACTCAAGTTACTGAATTGGTTGAGAAAGGGTGGAAAGGGAGAACCCTGGACTTGGGTGGTAGGGAAATTGTAGTGGATGAGGAGTTCATAGCCCAAATTACTGGCCTTGCTATTAAGGGTATGAAGGTGTACATGGATAAGAAAGAATCATTGGATGAGATGTCTCTTTTCTTTAAGAAGAATGAGAGTGATGACTTGAAGCCTGCGAAGAGTGGTGGGTATCTGAGGAATTCCTTGAAGGCTCTTTGGCGGGATGTTGTCGAAGAAATCATGAAGTATGTAACCCTGGAAGGAAGGTACACGACCATTAACAATTACCATTTTCCATTGCTTAACCATTTTAGGCACAAGAAATGGGTGTCATTTCCCTATTATTTGCTAGTGTCGATGGACTGTGGGATTAAAGAGCATAGGAAGAATCCAAAAAACCCTGTTCTGCATCCAGGGTTGATTCTTTTGATATATGAACATGTTAAAGCTCATGATGTCCAGAAAACTTTGGTTACTCCAAAGGATATTTTTGTTAAAGCTAGGGAGGGTTATGAAACTGAGTCGGGTGAGGAAAGGGCTTCTAAGAAACCGATGAAGAGGAGGATTTTGTTAAATAAAGATTCTGAGTCGGATAGGGATGATGATGTTGACTATGTCCTAGACTCATATGCCTCTTTGGAGGAGGGCTCCATATCCCTTGTTCAGGGTAAATCTGGGAAAAAGGAAATTGGATGAGGAAGCGGGTTATACGACTTGTAGT
This sequence comes from Sequoia sempervirens, assembly GCA_007258455.2. Lineage (NCBI taxonomy): Eukaryota > Viridiplantae > Streptophyta > Pinopsida > Cupressales > Cupressaceae > Sequoia > Sequoia sempervirens. The sequence goes on along the minus strand of VDFB02222296.1, from coordinate 2,447 downwards.
GATGGTGTGGAGGTGACTGTTCCTTCTAAGGGGGAAAAAGACAAAAATGATCTTTATTGGGAAGCTTCTTCTCCTCCCCCTGCATCTAGACTTGTGCAGGATCTTGAGGAAGGAAGTCAGAAGAGAAGGGTTTTGAAACTTGGTCAACACTTGGAGAAGAATGTCCCTTTCTCTGTGGCTGGTGGCTTCCATGGTGAGGATGTTTCGAGCGTTGTCATTGGGTTGCCAAAGTAGAAGGTTAGAGCTATGGGTGGTGAACAAGCTGCAGGAGCTAAGAAAGCGGATGCAGAGAGGATTCAGAAGAGGATGGTTGCTGCAGAGCAAATTGCCAATTCCATTCGTAGCATGAAGTCTCCTATCACTGCTAGTAAAGGTAAGGATGCTTCTGATGATAAGGTCCATGAGAGTTCTTTTGAAGAGGATGTTGCTGCACGGGAAATCGCATTGAAAATTTTGATAGGGAGGATCTTTCTGATGTGTTGGGTTTGGCCTGTGACAGTGCCAATGTGCTTTTTAAACTATTTAAATGGTTCTTTCATGAGATCAATAGGACTAATGTTCATATTAGAAGCATTGCTTGCAAGGTTGAGGACCCTTTGATCTAAATTCAAATTGATAATTTAATGGCTGGTCTCAATAATGTTGCTAATACTGTGGCGGAGGAAACCGTCAATCTAAAATAGAGTATGGAGGGAAGAATGTTATCCCTTGAGGAGAAGATTGACAAAATTTGGAATGTGGTTATGAAGAGTGGACAATCTCCTAAAGTCTTGACTAGGTCGGACTCTATGATGGCCTTCTCCCCTAATAAGAGAAAGGAAATTTTGTCTGCTGATGTTATGGCTATTGAGGGTAAGCTGATTGGGGAGGATTATGTTGCTATTAAGGGTGCTGCTAAAGGTTCTATTTTGAGTTGTGAGGTAAAAAATGGTGGGCCTGGGGTTAGGACTAGAAATAGACTAAAAAATTAGGTTGGGGCCTCGGGTATTGAGGTTTCTGATACTGGGGTTAAGGGACAAAAGCTTGCTGCTAGTGAGATGGAAGCTATTGAAATTATGAACAATATGTAGTGGTTTTTGCCAGTTTATGGCTGCTTTTTGGCTGGTGGTTTGCTGACTTTGGGCTGATGGTTGTTTAATGTTGTTTCCTTTTTGCTTCAGCTGTTCCTTTTTGTAAAGGGTTTTGGGCCCCTTCAAAACCCGTTTTTTACCACTAATCAAAACAATATTTATTTATTTAAAAAATAAAAAAGCAACACAATAATTATTTAAAAAATTCCACAGCCATAGTCTTATCCATATAAAAAACAAAAGAAAACAAAAACACAAAAAGAGTTAATAATATATATTTATTTAAAAAAATCAAAAAGCACCAGACATATCGGTTCACTTCCTTTTCTCTATCTTGGAATCCCTCTTGCCATTCGTTCTCTCCCTAAAAGGTTTTGGCAAGAGACTCTTGGCAAGTTTCGAAGATTGGTCAGCCATTGGACTTGCAGGTGGCTTTCTTCAGCTGGAAGAGTGACTCTTCTAAAGTCGGTGGTCTAGGCTCTCCCTCTTTATAGGTGCTTTGTTCTTTCTACTCCATCAAGTTTTATTAAAGATTTCGAGAGACTGTCTCGTCAATTTTTGTGGTCTGGCAAGGGTATGTGCAGGATCATGGTATGCCAAAAAGTGGCAATGGAGAAAAAATTACATGTTTCATCGACTCAAAAACGTGAAAATGCCGAGTTGACTTTATGTGGCTTGGGTGTCAGTACACACTACGAAAGCAAAGCCCAAACCTAGATTTCCATATCGGATATCCGATCCAAATTAGATATCCAATTTGCGACACACATATATATTTCATTTTGCCCTGATTAAAACTCATTTCACATTTGTTTAACCATGGGCGCATAGTGAAAACTTCATTCCACAAATCAGATATCCGATTTCGCGCAAATCCATTTTCAAAAGGTTAGATTCTTGGTTTTTCTTTGCTCTAATCAAATTTTCAATTAAATTTGTGTAATTTTAGTTAATTTTTTATAGATTTTTTTCAAAATAGGGTTTTTGATAGATTTTTTATGAAAAAATTGAGTTTAGCATGGATTTTGATGAAAATTGAATGTTTGTAATGGATTTTGATGAAAATTGAATGTTTGTAATGGATTTTGATTTAAAAATAGTGTTTTTTTATGTATTTGGATTAAAAATTAGAGAATTTTATAGATTTTGTTAAAAACTAGATTTTGCTGGATTTTTTTAAAACTAGCATTTTTATAATATTTTCATTTATATTGTCTAATTTTAATTAGATTAATTTGTTTTTAACTTTAATCAGGCATTATGGTTGCTGACAATGAAAATGCACAAATGCCAAATGCTCCACCACCTCCACAACCATCAATTGAAGAATTAATTTGTGAAAAATTGCAACAATTAAGGGCATTTCTAAAGTTTATA
>VDFB02222295.1:13156-58274 GCA_007258455.2 Sequoia sempervirens | reverse complement strand
GCTTTATTGTTTAAAGTGTCGGCGGTGTTCATGTAATTTTTAAATTAGTATATTGTCATGCTAATTTCTTCATGCTATTTTCTTTTTTAACTGTAGGAATCGAGTAGCTCTTTTATAAACTACAATTCTTTGGTAAACTTTTTTCACGTGACTGGTGTCGCTGTTGCAACAAGATGCTTTAGCCAATCAAGTCAAGGCCCTTGCCCCTTTCTCATGCTAATTTGATCCTCATGTTCAAAATTTAAATTTTACCTTAAGACAAAACCACTTTGATTTCAACTATTTTTCATGTGGACTCCTAAACCAATTCTTTCAAATTATGTACTAGTCTAAGTCATTTTTCATCATTAAGGATCAATTAAGAATCACCCTTTATCACCCATTTTCTCTATAATTGCACAGTACTTTAACATTGTGCCTCTTAGAAACATTCTTGCCCCTACCATAGCACCACACTACATCAACATAAGAAAATTACATCACCTCTTTATTAATAGGCACCAAAACACTAGTTTCATAGTAGGTCATTGGATCATCCTCTTGTTCAAATTTCAAGTTGAAAATTTTAAATTTTAAATTATCACACACTAGGTACAATCACATTATTTTGTGTATTTGCATGGATGATTATTGTTTTCAAAAACTATTGAACTATATTAAAGCATTTAACATAAGGAGAAAATTCTCACTTAACAAGCTCCCAAAGGGTCCGTTAACACCCAATCTCTATTCTAGATGAAAAAAAACAAAAAGTAAATTTGTCTATTAGTAGTTACAAAAGTTACAAAGATACAATGATTGAATTCATGGTTAAATATCATTTAATTAGTGTATAGACCATACATGGATGGTAGAAAGGAAGAAAGTGATGTTTATAAAGTATATTTATTATAGTAATATGGAGGCTCAAGTAAAAATGAAAAATAATGTGTAGCTTCATTCTAAGGGAGTTTTAAGTGGATGTACATTGTCCCATAAACTAATATATGAGCCTTGTTCATAATTTGGCAAAGATGGAAAGTAGTTCAAGTGAACTTTGAAGAAACATATATGTCATAATAGAATGTTGTAGTTGGTCTTGGATTAATGAATGTTCAAAATAAAAAAATTATGTAGCACTAAAATTATTCATGGACAAGATATTTACTTAATGACATAAAATAAGTGAGGAAAAATATAATGCATTTTTCTCTTCTAAATTTCCCCTCACTTTAGCGTGTGTGCAAAACTAAGTGTACTTACATGTGTCAAAGTGGAAAACAACAAATTTATGATAAAATAATTTTTAATTTTAGGATCCAAAAAAAATGAGAAACTATTAAAGCAAGTGCATGTCAACTATGAGATTGTGAATAAACTAAAAAATGTAATTAGTAGATATGCCCTGTCAAGTTGTGTGTATTACATATATGGAGTTCACATAAATTGAGGAGAGAGAAATATGATGTCTAAAAATTGAGTATGAATATAAAGAAGAAATTATAACTTAAAAAAGGAACATGATATGCAAATTTAAGGTTGAGTATAAAATGTGTACCTTAAATGAACTTGTGTAGTTAACTAATGTGTTGGGAGATGCGATGAGAAAAACATGCCCCGTGATATTAGTCCCAATAAGATAAAGTAGACGAATGTGAGAAACCTACAAAAATAAAGCTATTCTACCCCTAAAGTAACAAGATCTAGTGATATCATGAAATAAAACATAGCGAGTGATAAAAACAAAAGATAACTATTATAAGAAATACAATAGCCAATAATGTTAGTATTTTTATTACAATGCATCCATGTTGATAGGACCAAAAGGTAAGTATCATGAAAACCATGCCACCATCATGGGACTATCCACCAACATGATATGGTTAGATGATGGTTGATCATGATCATGAAATTCTCCTTTAGGAACAAGGGCGGTGTATAAATATGATGCCTTTGATCTTGTGCCTCAAGTTTCATGTCTTTGTTATTTAAACTTGTCCACATATGTTTAGTTTTTACAACATTCATCATGATCATGAGAATTATATCTAAATATATATCGTTATTTTACTTGTTTCTCATATCTATTCTTTTAGTAAGACTATGTGTTTAATATATTATTTGTATTAGAGCACTAAGGTCAACTATCACACCACAACACACCATATCATTTATACTCACTTGCATATAATTGTATTCTTTACTCTCAATTGGTTTTATATATTCAATTATAACATTGAAATCTAATATTCTCGATTCCTTGGACATGTGATATTCCTTATGAATAGGCTTGGAAGGACCATCTTTATTCACTTCTACTTTATCATCTTGAGGTTTTATAAGTTGATTTCCTTTTTCATTAAAATTTCAAATTGTATCACATGTTTTGTAGTAACATCTAGAACCGTATGCATATGTGTGACACAACTACACATAGTATGTCCATTTATTTGATTATAATCACAAAATATTAGCATTAAAGTTTTTTTACTAGATCTAACAATTTTCTTGATGTGAGGTACTTGGTGATAATTTTCTTGTGTATAAATTTTTGTAGCATTATGTGAAGAGGAATTGCTAATATCATGAACTTTCTAGAATTTATTTGATTTTACTTTGATAACTTTATTAATAAAAAATAATATAGATTTCTAGGGTTGACCAACTCATTGATATATTATTGACTATATCAACAAAGGGGGCACATAATCTCATATTTAGTAAGACCACCCAATCACATAATTTGATCCTTGAATTTAATTCCAATAGGATGAAATTGGTTTGTTCTAAAAATTCAATGCATCAATTCCTCTTATTGGCAGTTTAGATATACAAAAGGGGGTGAACATACCAAACTTAATGGATTATATCACAAATTGATACACTAGTTCGCCTTAGGTAGGTGATATTTCTTCTCTACATATCAAAAAGGATGGGGTGGTTATTTGAAAAGAATGTTGGTTGTACCTATGAGGTCCATTTTAAATTTTGTAAGATCATTTCCTACCTAAGATGGCTTTGTGTAATATAATTCATGCAAAAAAACTATTTAAGAGCCACAAATATCAATTTTGGGATATTAGAACCTATTAAAACATGGATCTCTATTGGAGTGCATGCAAATTCCATAGGTTGCTGAATGTAACCATGTTTTATATCAAATGTCTCATGCTCATTGCTAGGAAATGGAACATAGAAAAATAGGCTTTATCAAAATGAATTAACAAGATAAACCACTAGGTTTTTCTAAGGTTTCACTCAATTATGAGGGCTAAAATGCATAAATAACAATAAAAAATCCATCCTAACTATTATAACAACAATAAGGGACGTTTTGAAAGGCGGGAACAATGTGTACCTTGCTGAAAAAGTGCTATTTTGAGGTCACTAAGGACTCATTCGCCCAAAGTGGTGAATGGGTCCCTATTAGGGTTTTTCAAAACTAACCTCTAGGTTTTGTTTTTCAATGTCTACACTTCCAGCTCCTAGGTGACTAGCTCCTGAAAGTCTCAAACAAATTTTATGTAGTACCCCTCCATTTTGCTAATGTTTTCCGACAGTATGTTTTTACTTTGATAGACCCTGATACTTTGTTTCGATGTATTTGATCGCTGATAGTAGAGCGATGGTGGAATTATTTTATGATGTGATGATACACTGTTTGGTGGTGATTATTTCTGACATGCTTTATGTTAGCATAGATGTTTACTTGAGATGATATTGAGCTATATATGCTTATGGTAGATTAATTGATATTTATTTCATTAGTTTGGTGTGACATTGTATTGGTGAAGAGAACGGTATTGCCTCACTCACTTGCGAGTGCCCTGTGATTTCCACAATTTTCTCTTCTTGGTGTGTTTGAATCATGGATTATATACATGTACGATATATGTCTGATTGTAGGATTGCAGGTACATGACACCGACTCCACCTGGTCTCATAGGTCTAAGCGTGTCCAGGCTCAACGGTTATGTTGATTGGGAGATAGTAACAAAGTTTTTCCTTGTCTAGCCTCAAACCTAGTCGCAGTGTGTCGTCAGTTTAGGTCCGGTATGTTTGGTTGTCACGTCTAAGTTTGTCTTGTTATTTGTTATGCAAGGTTTATTTTGTGAATTAAATGTTAGATTAATGATCTTTATAATTTAGTGCTTATTTAATTAATTTTAAATATTGTAGTTAAAAAAGCTTCTTATTTTAATTTAATTAATTAAATTAGTTTATTTGGTAAAATAATTTAATCATTGTGATTAAAGTTATTTTATTAAATAAATTAATTAATTGATTAAATTTCCTTTATTGAGTGAATAGATTAAATATAGTTTAAATGCTTTTGTGTGAATTGAAATTTTAAATATGTATAAAGAAAAATGAAATTTAAACTTTGAATTCTTAAATTCAATAAAACAAAATAAATTCTTTATAATTTTTTAAAAAAGAAAATATCTGTGAGTTTGTTAGAAGATATTTTTGATTTTCCATGTGTGTGAGTAAAATTAAATGCAAAATTCTTGTTGAGGAATTTCTCAGAGAGAATATTGCCAGAACTGGAAAAAGGCAAGAAGTCTGTTCATGAAAAGGAAAAAAAGAAAGAAAGAGAGAATTGCTGGAAAAATTGTTTTCTTGGAGTTTTGGTTTTTAAAAAAAATCTGGAAGAGGTTCTAGGGATTATTTTTTGGTTTAGTAATTTGCATCTTTTTGGAAGTGGAGATTTGGAAAGGGCTTTGGAAATTGCACTCAGCAGACAAAGTTGTTCTTCAACTTTCAATTCTTCAAGCTACAGAAAAACAGGTTCTTTGCTATTTATTTAGTTATATTGTTGATTTGAAAAGATTGTCTGTATAAAGATTTATTTTTGTAGAAGTTTTGTTAAATCTGTAAAATAGAAAGATTGCCTAAAGAAGAAAATTTGATTAAAGCTTCTGTAGAAAAATGATTTATTGATTACTTCTCGGTAAAAATTTTGTTGAAAACATTTCTATAGAAAACTTGTTACCTCTCTATGTAAATTTACGAAACAAAACTTTACAATAAAATCAAACAGCCTCACAAAAGGTTATTGTCAAACAATAGAAAATTTTCAAAAGAAATTCTTAGTAGATTTGCCAATGAAATTCTCTAATTAATTTGAGGAAACGGAATCCTTTGTGATAAAATTTTCTAAGCATTTCCTATAGAATTTTTTTTCACAATTTGGATTGAAAATGAAACCCTCTGTTATTGAAAATGAAGATCTCTAACAAAATTGTGTAAATTGATAGATCTCTCGATTTTCTGTAGAAAACCCTCTGTGAAAATAATTGCCCGATTATGATATTTTCATTGATTAAATTATATATATATATATATATATATATATATACAAATGATATATATACATATACATATATGAATTTATATTGTGACATTGACCTGTAGAATTTTATTTTAATTAAAGTTGAAAAAGGTCGGACGCATTTTTTTTAAAAAAAATCATAGAAATTCATATTATTTGGGAAGAGGTTTCCTGACTGACCCCACCGTGGAGGCGGTGAGGGGTACTAACGCTCTTCATAGCAAACGATACGCCATCCATACCAGAACCCGGAGGGAGGGTGGAAGGCGCACTAGCCACAACCGTGGCTATAACTTAGGCTGCAATTTTATTTAAACAAAATTGTATTTTATTTTATTTTTATTTATTTATTTATATATATAATATATTTATAATATATATATTATATATAATATATATTTTTATAATATATTATATATATAATATATATATTGTATTTATATATATATTTATTAAATATTAGGAAATTAATAATTGTAAAATTGTTATTGATAATTAATAAAATAAGATAATTAAATAAATATGTAAGTATGAATATTTAAATGATTATTTTATTGTGAAGAGTGCAATAAGTGCATGGATTTGAAATTTAAATTGTAATGAAATATTTTAAATAGAGAAATTGATGTATACTATGATGGGTTATTGTGAAATTAGAGATAAACAATTTGTTTTTAAATTCTTCATTAATTGAGAATGAAAGTATATTTAAGACAATTGATTTCAAGTATAATGTTATCGATTTAATTGGATTTAGGAAATCCAAATTATAGATCATTTAATTGCCTGAATTGTTTTTAAGTTGTGATCTTTCTTGTGCACGTTTATGGGCAATTTGAATCAATTGAGTTAGTAAGTCTTCCAGATAAGTTTATTGTATGTAGGGAGTTGTTATGTGTTTTAAATACAATCCTTTGAGTTAACTAGGGTAGTGCACATAGTTTTATTCGGTTTAGACACCTAGTTCTATGAATGGGTTGTGATGTCTGTTGTTATATGGTTGGTATTTGTTGTTGGTATATGTGCACCTAGTCTACCCATAGTTAGTGGAATTAGTTTTTTTATGTTGTTATTAGGGGAGTGGCTCTTTATGAGGGCCAACACACAAAGTGGTGCTAGGGTAACTCATGTAGAGTTAGTTAATCAATGAAAAATAAATCAACACATTAGGTAGTCTAAAACCTTTAACTGGATTAATTATGCCTCGCTCATGAACTCAAGGGCTAGTTCAAACTTAGAGATGAGTCGAGAAGGCCTGGAATGGCAAGATCGATATCTTGTCATTATGAAAGATAATCGATTCCACAATAGATTGCATGTGGGGCTGGGTTTCGTAAGAGGTTTCCAGGGTAACCCAAGATGGGGGCCGAAACCTAAGAAGATTTGCCTGGGTAACCTATGCAACATTGTGATGACACTCCACCTATAATAACAACATCCTTGTGAACTTAGTGTATTTGATCCTTCAGTTCTGGAAGCAATGTAACCATTAAGTTAAGTCGGTACTTGTATAGTTTTGTCTATGGTTTTTCCTCTGTCTAGGGTTTGGAGGTTATGTCTAGGGAACCTTTTCACTATCTCCTAGCACAGGGGGTGGGCCTACGGGTACCACTTGGTTGGGTGGAATGTGCACCTTACACCGTTGGGTCCCCAGTTCTTGTTCGTGGCAACGAGTACTTCTTGGTTGGAGAGCTCGTGTGTGGATATGTACTTTCTCATATTTCTCATATGTATTAGTGGATACCTTATTTATGTATCACTCCTCAATTGTAATCGGGGAGAACTTTTGTAACATGTAATTATACACTTTTGTATGACCTACCTCATTTGGAAATGAGTATTGTAAATGTTATTATAAATGCAATGTAAGAATGAATCATTTTTGTACATTATACCTTCAATGATGCAATTTATTTGTTATTGAATGTATGCTCTTAAGTTTATGAGAATTAAATACATGCTATGTTTAGTTACTTATGTTAATTATGGGATTTACATGTAGTGCGTTGTCGCATATCTTAGGGAATGTTTGCATTAATGAAGTTCATGTATACACTTTAAAAAAAATTTATTACACTTTCGTAATAATTACAACATTCTTTAGGTTATGTGGCAGGGCGTTACAGATTTGTATTAGAGCAAAGGTTCTAACACTAGATGCTCTAGGTAATTGTGAGCCCATTAGGTTGTCCTAGATGTTAGATTATGTAGTATTGTTTTCTATTAGCCTTGTCTATTTTGTATCTGAGACTTTTTTTTTTTTGTGTAGGATCATGCATAGACGTCTTGGTAGAGGTCGTGGTCAAGGTCGAGGTGGAGGCCATGGGCCGAACCGCCAGGTTACTCCCCCTTAGAGCTCTCACGAGAGTGAGCATGTTGAACAGTTGGCTTCTCAGTTGGAATTGACGAGTGGGGAACAAATTCTAATTCAGCTAGAGGTTGAGGGAGCACAGTTGCATCCCTTACTAGAAGAGGTACTTGCCAGACTTGGTCCGAGGTAGGAAGTTGATCAGGAGGTGGTTAGGGAACGTGATAGATCTCCTAGGAGAATTGTTAATACTACAAAGCAAGATGCCATAGTTGTAGGACATATGAGAGATTTGTTGAGGGCACACCCTCCTACATTTGATGGCACAAGTGGTGGTCTAGAAGCAGAGACTTGGTTATTAGACTTGGGAAGATGTTTTGCTATGCACCCATATGGTAGCAATACCCGAGCTAGATGTGCTATCACGCATCTTAGAGGTTTTGCCTCTACTTGGTGGCGTTTGGAGGAGTAGAAGCTCCATCTGAAGATTGGGTCAGTTTCTTGGGAAATGTTCTTAGAAAGGTTTAGACCACATTTCCTATATGAGCATTGGAGACAATGACGAGCTAATAATTTTCATGATTTGTGTCAGATGGCTTTATCTGTTGAGCAGCATGAGCGCAAATCTTATGAGCTCAAACAATATGCAAGAATTGGAGACGATGAGGCGATGTTGGTACAACATTTTATCAAGGGTTTGAATGCACGTATTAGTGGAGTTAGAGTCTTTGAATCGAAGACTATGGAGGTTGCAGTTGAGAAAGTGCATATTGTGGAGGAGAATCTAACTATGGAATTGAGTGGACATATAGATGTCCAGAGAGGTAGTGCACCTATAGCAAGTTTTGGTCCACAAGGTGGTTAGATACAGACAAAACATTCCTCTAGGAACTAGCAGACACCCACTAAGGGTGGACAGTAGCAACAACAGTGTAATCCACAGAAGAATAATAATTCACAGTCTCAGCAGGGTAATAGTTCTCAGTCAGGAAAGAACCGTAACTGGTGGCACAATAAGCGTAATCAATAGGATCAGCCAGCTCAGAGTGCACAGTCTACGATTAGTAGAGGCAGCTTTCAACAATCCAATGCACCTTTGGGTGGCAGAGGATTTGGTAGAGGTACTGGTTGTTATTCTTGTGGTCAGTAGGGACATATTGCTAGGCAATGTCCTATGAGAGGTTCATCAGGATTTGTGTAGCGACCGACAGCTTCTGAGCCTACAGTTGGAGATGCAGGTCATTCACATATAGTTTATGCTGCGGTAAATAACCGCCAAGCCAATCATCAGAATATATTGGTCAAGACTTCAGGTCAGTTACAGGGTACTAATGGTAGAGAACCTTGTACACAATTGTGGACTAAGAATTGGTTTGTTGTCTACCTTAGTAGATCTTCATGTTACACCTCTTGGTTCGTATGATATTGTTTCAGGAATGGACTAGTTAGAATCTCATCATGCTGTGATTGATTGTCGACTGAAGACAATAAGTTGTAATAATGATTCAGGTGCAAAAGTTGAGATCATAGGTGTTCAAAGACCTATCTCTTTGCCAATGATTTCTACTATGCAATTGAAGAGATGTCTTCGTCAGGGTTGTCAACTGTTTGCAACAATAGTTAATGACTTGGAGGTAGGGGAGAGTCAAGAGATATCTCTTGATGATCACCCTATCCTCAGGGAATTTGCAGATGTATTTCCTAGTGATATACCTGGTATGCCATCGAAACGAGATATTGATTTTTAGAGTTGACCTAGTTCTTGGAGCAAAGCCTATATCTCGAGCCCCATACAGAATGACTACTCAAGGACTACAAGAGCTTCGTATCTAGTTGGAGGAACTTTTGGATAAGGGTTTTATTCATCTAAGTGTTTCTCCTTGGGGAGCACCTGTCATCTTTGTAAAGAAGGACGAATCACTTAGATTGTGTATTGACTATCATCAACTGAATAAAGTAGCGATAAAGAATCGATATCCTTTACCCAGAGTCGATGATCTTTTTTATCAGATCAAGGGAGCTGATGTGTTCTCTAAGATTGATCTGAAATCAGGTTACCATCTATTACGCATTGCAGAAGCAGACATTCATAAAACAACATTTTGAACTCATTATAGGCACTAAGAATTCACAGTAGTACCGTTTGGGTTAACGAATGCACCATCAGTTTTCATGATTTTGATGAATGGTGTCTTTCACACATACCTTGATCATTTTGTTCTTGTATTTCTCGATGATATTTTGACCTATTTGAGAAATATGAAGGAGCACAAAGAGCATCTAAGACAGGTATTGCAGTGCTTGAGGGAGAATCAATTGTATGCAAACTTGAAGAAGTGTGACTTCTTTCAGACTAAGGTGAAATACCTTGGCCATGTGATTTCTGGAAAGGGTATTGCTATGGATCCTTTGAAGATCCAAGCCATTATTGATTGCCCTGTGCCTACCAACGTAGCTGAGGTTCATAATTTTATGGGTCTTGCTAGATATTATAGACGGTTTGTTTAGGGGTTTTCTAGGATTGGGCACCCCATTACTTCTCTTCAGAGGAAAGGGAAGAAATTTGTCTGGACAGAGCAGTGTCAGTTGGCTTTTCAAACACTTAAGGAAAAGATGACTAATGCACCTATATTAGGATTTTTTTGTTTGCACTGATGCGTCCTTGGAGGGTTTAGGAGCTTAATATTGATGCAAGAAGGGTGTGTGATTGCTTACGAGTCTCGCAAACTCAAGGATCATGAACTGAATTATCCCACTCATGATTTGGAGCTTGTTGTAGTTGTTCATTCATTGGTTCAATGGAGGCATTTCTTATTGGGTCACCGCTTCGAACTTCATAGTGATCACCGTAGTTTGCAATATATTTTTACGCAACCTAATCTGAATGCTAGACGGAGACAATGGATGGAGTTCTTATGTGAATATGATTTTGAGGTGAAATATGTTCAAGGAAAAGAGAACGTAGTGGCTGATGCTCTAAGTCGTCGACGACATGAGATTTCTGCTATTACTCTTGAAGTTGATTTGAGGAGCCAAATTTTAGTAGCACTTCCTACAGACAGATTGTATCACGAGGTGAAGACAGAGATTGAATTAGGTAGACCTCTAGAGGGTAGATTCATAGGGTATACTCTTGAACCAGATGGTTTATTGTGACATTTAAATCATATCTATGTACCATATTTAGAAGGTCTTCGCACATTGATTATGACTGAGGCACATCGAGCACCTTACTCAGCTCATCCTGGTGTTAAGAAGATGCATGCAGATCTTCGACAGTTGTACTTTTGTCCCGGTATGAAATGTGATATCGTTGATTTTGTATCGAGATGTCTTGAGTGCCAAAGAGTTAAAGTTAAGCATCAACATCTAGCCGGATTATTGTAGCCACATCTCATTCCTAAATGGAAATGGGATATATTATATTAGTTGATTTCATTGTTGGATTACCTATGTTGTCACGTTGACATGATGCCATTATGGTTACTATTGACAGATTGACTAAGGTAGCATATTTTTCTCCAGTTCGATCATCTTATAATGCTTCATTTGTAGCTAGGATATTCATGGAGGATATTGTTAGGTTGCATGGAATTCCTCATAGGATTATATCAGATAGAGATCTCATGTTTACATCAGCCCTATTGACTTCATTACAACATTCTCTAGGTACACAGTTGAACTTCAGTTCAGCATATCATCCTGAAACCGATGGTCAGATAGAGAGAGTCAATCAAATTCTTGAGGATATGCTTAGAATGTATGTAATGGACCAACAATCACGTTGGGAAGATTATCTGTATTTAGTGGAATTTTCCTACAATAATGGATATCAAAGTTCCATTGGTATGTCCCCTTTTCAGGCGTTATATGGACATCCTTGTCGGACTCCATTGAGTTGGGATCGACTTGAGGATAGAGTGTTACTTGGACCTAATATGCTTCAAGACATGGAGCAACAGGTTGATCACATTAGAGAACATCTGATAGTAGCACATGATAGACAAAAGAAGTATGTTGATGCGCATAGAGTGGACCACCAGTTTTCAGTTAGTGATAGGGTATTTCTTCGAGTGTGACCATAGAAGAGTCCAATCCATATGGAAAAGGCTCTAAGCTTGCCCCTCGATTTGTTGGACCATCTGAGATTCTAGAGAGGATTGGTCCTATGGCGTATCGACTCGCCTTACCACCCAGTTTGTCACGTATTCATGATGTCTTCCATGTGTCAGTTCTTAGACCTTATCATCCTAATATTTCACATGTACTTGATTGGAATGCGTTACAGGTAGATGACGGGCAGCTGGCTTTGGAGCCCGTGGGCATTCTTCAGCATCGGAGGCTTGTTCTCAGGGGTCGAAACGTTGACTAGGTGAGGATCCAATGCGATCCTAGTCATGAGGCATCAGCTACTTGGGAGGATGCGACACGCATGAGGGAGCTTTATCCCTATCTGTTCACAGGCTTTCATGAGTAAGCATGATCCTAGGGGGGAAGATGTAGTACCCCTCCATTTTGCTTATGTTTTTCGATAGTATGTTTTTACTTTGATAGACCCTGATACTTTGTTTCGATGTATTTGATCACTGATAGTAGAGCGATGGTGGATTTATTTTATGATGTGATGATACACTATTTGGTGGTGATTATTTCTCACATGCTTTATGTTAGCATAGATATTTACATGAAATGATATAGCTATATATGCTTATGGTAGATTAATTGATATTTATTTCATTAGTTCGATGTGACATTGTATTGGTGAAGAGAACGGTATTGCATCACTCACTTGTGAGTGCCCTATGATTTCTGTGATTTTCTCTTCACAGTGTGTTTGAATCATGGATTATATACATGCATGATATATGTCTGATTGTAGGATTGCAAGTACATGACATCGACTCCAACTGGTCTCATAGGTCTAAGTGTGTCTAGGCTCAACGGTTATGTTGATTGGGAGATAGTAACAAGGTTTTTCCTAGTCTAGCCTCAAACCTAGTCGCAGTGTGTCGTCAGTTTAGGTCTCGTATGTTTGGTTGTCACGTCTAAGTTTGTCTTGTTATTTGTTATGTAAGGTTTATTTTGTGAATTTAATGTTAGATTAATGTTCTTTATAATTTAGTGCTTATTTAATTAATTTTAAATATTGTAGTTAAAAAAGCTTCTTATTTTAATTTAATTAATTAAATTAGTTTATTTGGTAAAATAATTTAATCATTGTGATTAAAGTTATTTTATTAAATAAATTAATTAATTGATTAAATTTCTTTTATTGAGTGAATAGATTAAATATAGTTTAAATGCTTTTGTGTGAATTGGAATTTTAAATATGTATAAAGAAAAATGAAATTTAAACTTTGAATTCTTAAATTCAATAAAATAAAATAAATTCTTTATAATTTTTTAAAAAAGAAAATATCTGTGAGTTTGTTAGAAGATATTTTTGATTTTCCATGTGTGTGAGTAAAATTAAATGCAAAATTCTTGTTGAGGAATTTCTCAGAGAGAATATTGCTAGAACTGGAAAAAGGCAAGAAGTATGTTCACGGAAAGGAAAAAAAGAAAGAAAGAGAGAATTGCTGGAAATTTTGTTTTCTTGGAGTTTTGGTTTTTTCAAAAAATCTCGAAGAGGTTCTCAGGATTATTTTTTGGTTTAGTAATTTGCATCTTTTTGGAAGTGGAGATTTGGAAAGGGCTTTGGAAATTGCACTCAGCAGACAAAGTTGTTCTTCAACTTTCAATTCTTCAAGCTACAGAAAAATAGGTTCTTTGCTATTTATTTAGTTATATTGTTGATTTGAAAAGATTGTCTGTATAAAGATTTATTTTTGTAGAAGTTTTGTTAAATTTGTAAAATAGAAAGATTGCCTAAAGAAGAAAATTTGATTAAAGCTTCTGTAGAAAAATGATTTATTGATTACTTCTTGGTAAAAATTTTGTTGAAAACATTTCTATAGAAAACTTGTTACCTCTCTGTGTAAATTTATGAAACAAAACTTTACAGTAAAATCAGAGAGCCTCATAGAAGGTTATTGTCAAACAATAGAAAATTTTCAAAAGAAAACAAAAGAAATCTCAATAGATTTGCCAATGAAATTCTCTGATTAATTTGAGGAAACGGAAACCTCTGTGATAAACTTTTCTAAACATTTCCTGTAGAAAATATTTTGAGAATTTGGATTGAAAATGAAACCTTATGTTATTGGAATTGAAAATCTCTAACAAAATTGTGTAAATTGATAGATGTCTCGATTTTCTGTAGAAAACCCTCTGTGAAAATAATTGTCCGATTATGATATTTTTATTGATTAAATTATATATATATATATATATATATGTTTCTATACAAATGATATATATACATGTATACATATATAAATATACATATATGAATTTATATTGTGACATTGACCTATCGAATTTTATTTTAATTAAAGTTGAGAAATGTCAGACGCGATTTTTTTAAAATTCGAAGAAATTTATTTTATTTTGGACAGGACGCGATTTTTTAAAAGAATCGCAGAAATTCATATTATTTGGGAGGCGCAGGGGGGTTCTTCCCCCACAACAGACTCCCACCAGGGAGGTGGTGTGGAGGGCAGCGCATGGCACTGCCATCCATAGCCGCAACCCTGTGGGGGGGCGAGGGGGGGTTTGAAGGAAGCCTTACCCACAACCACAGTTGTGGCTGCAACTTAGGCTACCGTTTTATTTAAACAAAATTGTATTTTATTTTATTTATTTTTATTTATTTAAATATATAATATATTTATAATATATATGTTATATATAATATATTTTATATATAATATATATATTGTATTATATATATATATATATATATATATATTAAATATTAGGAAATTAATAATTGTAAAATTGTTATTGATAATTAATAAAATAAAATAATTGAATAAATATTTAAGTATGAATATTTAAATGATTATTTTATTGTGAAGAGTGCAATTATAAGTGCATGGATTTGAAATTTAAATTGTAATGAAATATTTTAAATAGAGAAATTGATGTATACTATGATGGGTTATTGTGAAATTAGAGATAAACAATTTGTTTTTAAATTATTCATTAATTGAGAATGAAAGTATATTTAAGACAATTGATTTCAAGTATAATGTTATTGATTTAATTGGATTTAGGAAATCCGAATTATAGATCATTTAATTCCCTGAATTGTTTTTAAGTTGTGATCTTTCTTGTGCACGTTTATGGGCAATTTGAATCAATTGAGTTAGTAAGTCTTCCAGATAAGTTTATTGTATGTAGGGAGTTGTTATGTGTTTTAAATACAATCCTTTGAGTTAACTAGGTTAGTTCACATAGTTTTATTTGGTTTAGACACCTAGTTCTATGAACGGGTTGTGATGTCTATTGTTATATGGTTGGTATATGTGCACCTAGTCTACCCATAGTTAGTGGAATTAGTTTCCTTATGTTGTTATTAGGGGAGTGGCTCTTTATGAGGGCCAACACACAAAGTGGTGCCAAGGTAACTCATGTAGAGTTAGTTAATCAGTGAAAAATAAATCAACACATTAGGTAGTATAAAACCTTTAACTGGATTAATTATGCCTCACTCATGAACTCAAGGGCTAGTTCAGACTTGGAGATGAGTCGACAAGGCCTAGAATGGCAAGATCGATATCTTGTCATTATGAAAGATAATGGATTCCACAATAAATTGCATGTGGGGATGGGTTTTGTAAGAGGTTACCAGGGTAACCCAAGATGGGGGTCGGAACCTAGGAAGATTCGCCTGGGTAACCTATGCAACATTGTGATGGCACTCCACCTATAATAACAGTATCCTTGTGAACTTAGTGTATTTGATCCTTCAGTTTTGGAAGCAATGTAACCATTAAGTTAAGTTGGTACTTATATAGTTTTGTCTATGGTTTTTCCTGTGTATAGGGTTTGTAGGTTATGTCTAGGGAACCTTTTCACTATCTCCTAGCACGGGGGGTGGGCTTACGGGTACCACTTGGTTGGGTGGAATGTGCACCTTACACCATTGGGTTCCTAGTTCTTTTTCATGGTGACGAGTACTTCTTGGTTGGAGAGCTCATGTGTGGATATGTACTTTCTCATATTTCTCATCTGTATTAGTGGATACCTTATTTATGTATCACTCCTCAATTGTAATCGGGGAGAACTTTTGTAACATGTAATTATACACTTTTGTATGACCTACCTCATTTGGAAATGAGTATTGTAAATGTTATTATAAATGCAATGTAAGAATGAATCATTTTTGTACATTATACCTTCAATGATGTAATTTATTTGTTATTGAATATATGCTCTTAAGTTTATGAGAATTAAATACATGCTATGTTTAGTTACTTATGTTAATTATGGGAATTACATGTAGTGTGTTGTCGCGTATCTTAGGGAATGTTTCTATTAATGAATTTCATGTATACACTTAAAAAAAAAATATTACACTTTCGTAGTAATTGCAACATTCTTTAGGTTACATGGCGGGGCGTTACATTTTATAGCTTTTTTTTTCGTGATCTTGCAATGTAGATGATAACTTTGCAACTTTTCAAATTTGACAATTTTTGTTTCAATCTTGTTCTCCACTTGATCTTCAACCTGAAACCCGCAATCACACATCAAAGAGGAGAAAAACTTGTTGATTGTTAGGGAATAGGGGTTTTCCTTGGTCAAACCTTGTGATGAAATAATGAAATATGAACATGAACAATGATACCTTAGATGATGTTTTGGAATGTGAATCTACAAACTAACATGAAGTGGTCATAAATAATGTAGATCTTGATCTTGAATTAGATGTGAAACAATGTTTAACTTGGATCTTGAATGTTACATCAACAACATTAGCTCAAAAACATGCATGATGCATTATGCCTTTGACATGATATGATCTTGAATGCTGTAATAAAACCTTGATAATCTACCCTTGATTTCCTTCTTGAATACTCTTGAATGCTCTAAAATTCTCTTGTGAAATCTTATGATGCTTGCATAAAGTTGCTTAGGTGAAACTATGTGAATTAGCCTTGTATTTATACTTATCTTAAGATTTAATCCCAAAATTCAAATAAAACAAGCTAACATCATATCTAGGATTCAAAATCATTAAAATATCACCACAAATAAGTTTAAAAAGGGGTTTCATAAGTAAGGAGGACCTAGTTTCCACCTTGGGTGAATGGGTCCTAGCATGTCAGTTTTCTAGGACCAAGTTTCAGGGAGGTGAAATATTACTAAAATCCCATCTCAAATATGTTAAAAAAGGGGGGTCTTGTTGATGATGTTTTCTGCACAACAACAACTTAGACAGAATATAATATCCTATCTCTCTTGAAAAGTAAATCTCTATCAGCAAGCCTCAAGATATAACCCTAAGGTCTCTAATGTCAGGTCTTGACAATGCATAAACAACTTAGTGATAAATGTGAAAATGCTGGTAATCACAATGGGACCTTACTACAAGCAAAATACTGAATCTCAATTTATCAGATCTAACAATATGATGATACTTCAATCCTAAATTTAACCCAATAATCAAAGAAATAACAAAAGATAAGGGTTTTAAAGAGATTTCTAAACTTAATATTAAACCTAAGATTAACAATGCAAATGTCCAACACTCGAAACAGACCAATCCCTCAAAAATGATTTCTATTCAACCCAAATAAATCTGCAATCTTATAGAAATAGTGCAATCTTCTAAGGTGTTAAGATTTTCAAATCATGAACATTCATTCAAATAACCCTATTGAAATTGAAATGAATAAACCCTCACAATTGAACTAAGCACGATGAATATGAAAGTCTAGGCTAACTTTGCAAAGAAACTAACAATCAGTTGGTTGTGAAAAGTATGGACCAGAGATTGCTGCAACACTTCAAATATCAAATCATGAACACTATTAAATCAAACCTAACTCTGAACATCTATTTTCCTCAAAGTAATTCTAAAGATAGAATAACAAGAACCATGCAAGATAAGAAGAAACACAAGTATGGCACCAAATCACAATGTCATTACTTGCATCAAATTATCCACTGTAGCAACAATTTCAGCTTTCTGTTACAATATTTGCTTGAGATCAACTACTTGCTAACTCCTGCTCTACTTAATCCTCTTCTAACTATCTCTCTATAAGTCTATATCTAAAACTTTTTAACCCTTACAAAAGAGGAAAAATGCCACATTTATAGAATCCCCCCAAAATGTGTCGGCCTAGATAAGATTTTACAATAATAATAAAGCACAAAAAGTCAGCCAAGAGAAATTCAAAATAATAAAATATGCATTAAATGCATGAACTTCATCCAGGTTGGCTTGGGATCTCCAATGCAACTCCGACCAATGTAGGGAAAAATAATAGGGAAGCACAAATCTCGATGTAGTCAATCATTAACTGCCTTTCCCTTTGTCTTTATTCTGATCCAACATTTCATGAACTTTCAAAAGTACCCTATCCTAGTCGGCCACAAGAGGTAGAGGAAAAACCTTAAGTCAATTTTCAATTGATGCAATTTCTTCTCTTGACTGTTTGACCGACTTATCCTAATCCACCTTATATGTTAGGTATTTATCAATGACCACAAGGTAGGTAGTTGCGTCATCCAACTGGTGCTCAGAAATAGAATCACCATCAATTGGGGCATAAACATCATGCCACCATCTTCTCAGTTGTTCCAGACTCAAATATTTAGGAGCAATCTTCCTTGTTCCTGTCATAATCTCAAAAAAGGCAACATAACCATTATACACACCAATTAGGGTATCATCAATCTGCCTCCTCTATTTGTAAATATTCTTCAACACCTTCTACCTGATTTGCAATGCTTCAAACCACTCCCACGGTTCAGTAACTCTAGAGGAGGGGAGGATTTTATCACTTATCAACCTATCCCTGGTGTATTCTATAATAGTCTTGGTTTTCTGCAACAAAAGGTCTATGTCCTCCCTATCTTGTGCTAGCACCTTCTTCAACCAATCCATCATCCTTGCAGTGCCCTTCCCTATCGATAGGATGTCCTTGATAGCTTCATTACCTTTGGTTTGCACCCCTTTCAACCAATTCACAGTGACAACAATGGAAGCTTTCATCTTTTCCAGCTCGATGATGGTTTCCTGGGGTAAAGGATTTGTAGCAGAAGAGGATGGGTTGATAGATTGCAAGGGCTTCATCAAGTCTTCCAAGCATTTCCTAAGATTTTCATTTTCCTTTTTAAGCTCTTGCTTGGTCTTTATTTCCTTCCTCAATCTGCCTAGGATAACTGCACTAGAACCTTCATAATTTGCAATGTCCTACTCAACTGATGTAGGCCCCATATTGAAAGTTTGAACAATGTAATCCTTCCTAGCCACATCATCTCTATTCTTATCTGGAGCAGGGGTGGCAATATGAACAACTCTGTTATGAGCTTCATCCCTTTCAACCCTTGAGATCACTCTAGCCTTCTTCTTACCCTTATCTTTGCCAATCTTGGCTAGGAGCTCATCCCAATTCAGTGGGGCATCTTCTACCACAATTTTTTTTCTCTTTATTTCTCTGTCAAGCCACTCTATAATAGTAGGCTCCAATTGTACTTCACTTTGTTTCTCCTCCTGTTGTTCCTCTGGTGCCTCTTTACTCAAAATCTGCTTCTCAGGAGTCTCATCCTTACTCCTTTCCTCTTCTACGTGTTCCTCTTCATGCTCAGGTGATGGGACCTTCTCCGTCTCTTCCTCCCTTGGAGGAGATTCAACCTCTTTGGTTCTAACAGGAGAATCCACATAGGCCGCTAAAGGAGATTGTATTACCTTTTCAACTTCTGCCTCTACACTGTAAAGTTCTCCTTCATGGAACTCCTCTCCTTCAGTATCTAGATGTTCTTCTATGTTTTCTGACTCACTTGGTTTGCTCTGAGCTTCATGGATGGAAGGAACATCATCCTGCTGCTTCTCATGCAAAGTGACAGGAGGAAGATCTGCTTTAGGTACACTGTCCTTTGGAGAAGGAATCTTAGACTCCTTGTATACACCTTCGCCTTCTCCCATGAACTTTCTACTTCTACCACAGGTGGGGCAATCTTTTCTTGTTCCTTAGTACTTTCCTTTTCTGACAATCTCACAATCCTTCTTCTCTTAAGCACCAGAGCATCAGTCTTAGGATTCTGTTCTTCCATTTCTTTCTGTTCAAACCTTCTAGTCCTTGTCATCTTCTTAGCCTTCGGCTTTCTCTATTTTTTGGTCTCTTGGACTTCTTCCTCTTGGGCACCTTTGATCTTAATATTGAATGGAGAATCCAACTTACCTTTGCCCTTTGGATCTTGCTCGGTTGACTCTTCAGAAGTGGAGTGAGGATCTAAATCTCCCATTAGACTGTATGTGCATTTCACTCCATCATTCTCCAACTCCCACAGCTTGTGCTTTAACCAAATTCTAGTAAATTTGATAACTGGATCATTTAATTGTTTCAGTTCTGTCTTTTCTTCCTCCAGCCAATCAACATCACCAATTGGCCTATCCTTTACTGTCTCATAAGCATGATCATGTATTAGGTTTCCATCATCCTTCAATTGATCAGGAATTGCCTTTACATTATACAAACGGACTGCCTCCACCGGGAGCCGGGATAATTTTTTCTTCCTAACCTCATATTCATCACTACAGTTGGCCCAGTAGTCCTCCAAATCCACTTTATGACTATATTCTCTACTGGCCTTCTTTTGAGCTTCTCCTGTAATATCAAATCTGGACCTCTTGGAATGGAAAGATATGCCAAGGGTACTCATTTCTTCTTCTAAAGCCTGGGCAGAGATAATGGAAGGACAAGCCTCCCCAGCGCCAATCCTCAAAGGGAAATCTCCACCAAATCCAATCTTATGCTTATCTCTTTTAACAATGGCATCAAAGTCACAAATCTGCCTAGTTACTTCCAAGAGTATAATGTGATCAGTGGGATATCTTGGAAGCCTATATGGAGCCCTCTGACAGCCATCAACCCGTATATATGAAAAAGCTGGGAATTGAATAAACCAAGCCCCATATTTTTTGATGAGCTCTTTGGCTTGATCTGAAATCCTTGTATGCTCTGCTCCCTGAAGCATTCTAGTGATATGCATGGTGAATGCATCATTCACCCTCCTATAGTCTAAGCTTCCCAAATACAACTGAGGGAAAACCTCATAAATGATATCCTGTCCAAAAATTCCCCTTGTGCTTAATCCTTTATAGGGGATGAGCCTCACAAGTGCATAGACCAAATATGAAGTCATCGTGAAAGTTTTGGTCTGCAATACATTGGACAACTGCTCATGGATTATCCTGCTAATCAACCCTACCCAGTGATATTCAATCAACTCCCGCTCCATCCTTACAATGGCGTGACACATCCAATTCTCAAACACGCCAGCACTTCTCAATCCCACCACCCTGCTGAGCAATGTGATGGCATCATAGTACTCCTTGAATTTTTCTCTAAATAGCTGCTTGGGCAACTTGGAGTAGTGAGACTTAGGCTTCTCCAGTTAGGAATTGATGAGTTGTTGAGATTTGACAGTTTGTTCTTCATAGAACTCCTTGGTTGACTCCATGTTGAATTCCACCACATGAGATCTGCCTAGCATGTCAAAAACCTGAGCAATAGAAACAAGGTTGAGATTTGCTACTACTCTCCCTTGAGGGCCAATAATCCTTTGTGTATCCTGGTCATAATGTCTGGCACATTCAAGGACCAGCTCATAGCACTGAACCGTTGAAGGGAAACCACCTACATTTGATAGACCCGACTCTTTCATTCTCCTTGCCACCAAAGGAAGATCCTTGGCTGCCATTCTTTCCCTAAACTCCTCATAGTCCCATAACCCAACATTAGTATCAATAACCTCTGACCAGATTGATGTAATTTTGCTCTCAGGGACCTTGCTTTTAATGTCCATTTTAATCTTTTCTGCCTTAATCATTGAAGATCCTTCCGCTCCCTTGCTAGATTCAGCATGCACTCACAAAGAAAACACAATAAAGACCACAGGAAAGCAAGGTTAATTCATCAAAACACTGTTAGAATGAATCTCAGGCAATCACAATGTCATCAAATCTTATGAACAGTGATCATAATAAATTTTGGGTTTCAGGACCACCCATGGAATCTGCGCCAGAGAGGAATTTAGGGAAATTCCAAACCGATCAGATTCCAATGGAATAACCAAGAAACACCTACTTAACCATTAAACCTGATCATAATCAATCAATAAACCATATGGGAAATCCAAATATGACATGAAATAATCATTAAATGCATCATAAATCATAAATAAATCCAATTGTCCCTCATTCCTTTATATTCCATCAAATGTTGGGAAAATCTGCCAGAGATGGATTTCTGCAAGGGCAGAGACATTTTGCAAATCCAAAAAAAATAGGGAATCCAGGACTTCAAGAAAATCCGACGCTGATGGAAATCCGTGGATAAGGTAAAACTCCGAAAGCAAGTAGATTCCAGAAAAGCAGAGGGCACCGAGAAAATCCACCAGAGACGGATTGTCCTGAGGGAATGAAAAATCCTGGACTAAACACAAAACCCAAACTACTACATCAAAACACGATTTCGCTCAAACACCAGATCGATCATGAATTTCAAAGACTTGAGTGTAGGGCAAGTTTAGTACAGGTCCTCTATAGATTTTCTTTACATTCCAGGTCAGTTTTAAGACGAAACAACATGAAATGGTGTTTCCCTAGGTTTCAAACCCCCATTCATTCATCATTAATGTACAGACCATTACGAAAATCAACCATTTCAACTGTTAAGTGATCACTAGGGAATTATTCATAGCTCTCAAGCAAATTCATCAATATGTAAATGAACGAAAAACCTCAAAACTTACTTGGGAGACCATAAAACAAACACTGCTACGCAACCCTAGCCACGAAAATGCTTAAGTAATGAAGAATTCAAACCCTACAAGCTCTTATAACATCAATGTTCTATCCACAGTCACCAATCAAAAGCAGGATAGTAAAAAACATACCATTGTGACGCGGGATTCGATCTCAGAAATAGTAAATGTGAGCTCAAAGGAGTCCGCAAAGAACAGGTGCAAGAACACTAGCAATCACCACTTAAATCCGCACTTCGCAAACTCAAAGGCCCTAAATCAAATTGAACACTCCTCAAGAACAAACGCTTCAGCTCAATTGACGGCAAGCAATAAGAATAATAGCATAATAACCATCTGAAATCAATTAAATACCTCACTTTGCCAAAGGTATAGACGATATTAAATGCCATCGACAAGATAACAAGAAAACCCGGGAACCCGACCACTGGATGGAATCTGGAAAAATCTATCCTATGCAGAATTTCACGAAGACCGAAAATATTCGAACCAGAGTGTCCAGTCGGAGTCTGAAAAGGATCCAGGAAAATCTGCCCGGGGCGGAAAATCCTGAACTTCAGCGAAAACCCGAACTTGGCTCAAAATTAAAGATCTTCAATAAATAACTTAGGGGGAATCACTAAGGCCATCAAAATAAACTTTTAAGCATGTGCCAAAATAAGAAAAAACGTCAAAATGAAAGGGCCAAGAAACCAAAACCAAAGTGAAAGAGGGTCCCTGCCTTCAGCGGGGCGTGTGTGCAAAAACTGCACAACAGGTCCTAGGTAAGGAGGACCCATCACCACCTTGGCTGAATTAGTCCTAGCATAGTTTTCTAGGACTCAAACCTTGCTAAGTTAAATGTTATGCAATATTATTAATGAATTTTTGGATTTAACCCTCGAAAAATGTAATAAATAAGGCTTGGATTTGAATTTAAGGGGGCCAATTAAGCTCTAATTAACCTCAATTAATTAATAAATCCCTAGATTAGTGTGAAAGTGTAAGAAAACAGTTTAAAACACCCTAAATAAGGCACAATTAAGTACATTTTATCATTAATTAATTATTCCCAAACTAAGCATGAAAAAGTGTTACTTTTTTCAATGCTACATTTTTCCCCCACTTTAGTGAGAGTTTTCCCCCATGAAAAACTCACACTAAAGTAGACATTCAAGACACTTAAGTATGTAGCAATAATAAAGATACATAATCATACCCTATCAAAGAACAAGAAAAAAAAAAGAAAACAAATGACCGAGCTTCAATCATTCCAACATGATGTGGAATGCGGCCATTTGTCCAAGAAAATAGGATCAAGCTTCGATGGTGCAACATGATGTGGAACACATTTAGGCTTTTTGTCCATGAAAAATAATCAATCTTCAATGGTCCAACGTGATGTGGAACACATCTAGGCTGTTTGTCTAAGAAAAAGGATCAAGCTTCGATGGTCCAACATGATGTGGAACACATCTAGGTTGTTTGTCCATAACATGTGTGCTCACTCTAGGGTAGTGGAACCTCAAGCCGTCCACTAGGTGAGTTATCCCAATGAGGTGGAAAATGAGAGAATCATATTAGCCTCCCATACCATACTAAAGCTATCCTCCTGAAAACTTTGATAAGGCACCACAATGTTATGCTTTTGAATGTTATGTCTATAATTTTTTGTTAAAGGGGATTTTGCTTCGTTCATGTAAGGTCTTCCTCATAGGGAACATCGTGCCTAATGTCTCCATGAGAGGACAAGTCAAGAATATCATATCGCCACTTATAGGATGCCTTGTTCACATTATGCCACTAAGGGAAATTGTATGCTTAGAAATATCACACTCTTGGAGGACATGAAACCCAATGACACCACCAAGAAAAGGACACATCACAAGAAAAAAGAAAATCACACAATGATATATGTAAAATGTCAAAAGATTTCATCAATGTACGCCCCCACTTTAAAGTGATTGCTGACACCATTGTTGTGAGCAACTGCTTTAAAGTAGCCAATGCTTACTCCTAAGACATGAGATCTTTCCTCGAAAAACCCTATGCCAAGTCACATGTTTCCAAAATAAAGCTACACCATGAAATAGGAAGGGTTTCCCACAAAAATACATGAGGGATCTATGGATTCGGGGTCAGTATGTCTTTGCTACAATGTTGTTTTAGAGCTTGAAACTGTCATCATTCCCCAAATACTCATAGAACTAGAAGAATGAAACAAAGAGAGCGAACACAAAGATAAATACTTTGGGTCAACATGGAAGAGGCCTAAATGTCTCGACACCTTGCATCATCCTTGAAAGGAAAACACAAGACAAATGAAAAATATAAAGGAGATATTTTGGGTCAAAATGGAAGAGACCTAAATGTCTTGACGCCTTGCATCATCCCCAAAAGGAAAACACAAGACAAATGAAAAAGATAAAATTCTTATGGTATAGAGAAGAAAGTGGGTACATATAGAGGAATATACAAAAAGAGAGAGATACATCAAACGAAACATCACAGGGGATCACATTATGCACATGTAATCACATACAAGAACATGAAAAAGAAAACAAAGAAAAAGACTAGTAAGGCACATGTGATTCAGCCTATTACAAGTCGTTTTCATCCCAATCTCAGTCTATATAATTGGAAGGTAGACAACTAGCCAAAGGGACAATGACAAGTGTTGAACTAGGGGAAGCACCAAGTTCAACACTCTTTTTAGGAGATTTGTCATTTAAGCTCATAGAAGAGGAAAACAATGTATTCAATTCATTATGCACTTGTTCATCAATCTTTGTAATGTCCATATCATCATCTAGATTAATCACAATGGAAGGTCGAATGATAATGTCTCTTGAAGGTTCTTGTTTATGTTGCAGTGAGGGTATAGAATCATCATGCATTGCTTCAGGTAAGTTTGGATTTTGATTTTCTATGTTTTTCTTGTCTTCTTTAGTTTGTAACATATGAGCAATAGCATGACATCTATGCCTATGCTCTCTAGCACTTCAATTTCATTTCAATCTATTTTCAATTTGTGTTTGTGTAAGAGTGGGTTTGTCGATCATAGGTTTCTTCTCTTCCTTGGAAGGAACATAAGACACAACATGAGGTTGTTCAACCAATTTCTTTTTGTTTGATTTTAGGAGGGAAAGTAGGATTTTTTTGGTTATCTCGTGGTCTCTTATAATAAATTGCAAGAGGATTTGTTATAGGTTGCTCTTGGATGTTTTTCGATTCAATCATTGTTTCGTCAAGGATAGGTGGTTTAGTCATAGGTTGAGGCATGTTTCGAAGGGATAATTTTGCTATACGCTTTACCTTGAACTTTTGATATGATTAGAAAAATAAGTCCTCACGAGGTTTAGTAGGTTCCATAGGCTCAGGCCAAAATAAATCTAATGAAAAGTTCCCTTAGGAAGATGCAGGATTAAGCGCACTATGATGCACAGTAAAGATATCATTGCCAAATGGAAACTTTAAATATTTATGCACAATGGAGGGGACAAAATTCATGGAGAGAAGCCATGGATAGCCTACTTTCACATGAAATTGGTCTAGTTGTGGGATGATGATGAATGAGACATTTAATGTTTCTGGTCCAATTTTTAAAGGGAGATCTATCGAGCCAATCGTAGGATAATAAAAAGCATTAATCTTGATAGAGTTCATGCACATGTAGGAATTCTTTAGTGATCACATTCTCTCCATAGACAACAACAATTAATATCCCATTAGTAGGTTTTTCATTGATTTGACTAGCTATGTAAAGAGGACCATCAGGTGCATGTTTAAGTATGTCATTTTGTGAGAAAGCAATATCAAGAGGCTTTTTAGTTGAGCTCATATGAGGTCTATATTTGATAAATGATACCATTTTAATCATTACTTCATTGTTATCTTTTATTTTTTTATCATCTGTCTCAACATTCATCACATCATTTTTGGTTTCACTAGCTTTGACAAATGAAATAGTGTGCTTAGGCATCAGATTTGTAAAGATTTGTAAATTTTGGTTAGGAGGGGCTATAGACTTATTACCTTGATCATTCACACCCTTGATTTTAAGTTGATTATTTTCAATAAGTTCTTGCACAAGATGTTTAAGATGCTTACAATATTCCATACCATGTCCATTTTTTTTAGTGATAATGGCAATAAGAGTTTCGTCGAAAGCCTGCGGGCAATGGTATATTAGGATCATGCTCTTTAACAAGAGGTAAGGTAAGCATATTCTTTTCAATAAGATGCAACATGATATTATGAAGGGTATTAGGTAGAGGAGTGAACTCTCCATTCATATCCCCAAAAGAGTTTGTTTTGCTTGATTAAGCAGGGAAAGGGCCCTGACTCGTACAAAGGAACAACAATTTAGAGACCAGCAGTAAGAAAACAACAATGCAGAGGAAGTAGAATAGAAAGATAACCACTTCCCAAAATCCAATCAACCAAAAACATTAGCCAATACCCATTGCATCAAACTTAATAAACCTATCCATCATCCTTAATAGATATAACTAGTTCATCATAATATCCATCCACAAAAGCAGGTTATAGTAGTATAACCTTAAAAGAGTAGCAAGCCGGAAACCAGATTTCATCAAAATAATTAAACTAAGGAAAAAACTATCCAGGCACCTATGACCTATACCAACAGAACATCTAATAGAGTGGCAATAAAACATCATGACATCAAAATACAAAAAATAGGAGGGACAAGCGTTGAGGAACAAGCATCCTCAATCCAGCTCCAAGCCTTCAATAGGTCTTCAACAAAATCTTCAAAATTTTCTTTAAGCTCCATTTTTCCGAATAGATCGGCCTTGTCCTCATTTTCCTTTTTCCTCTACTATTTCTTAATCTTTCCTTGACTTGTAAGAGATAGTGACCATGACAAATTTTTTCATGACCGCATCGACAACCCTGGACAAATTTTTAATTGCACTTTCAAGTGCTTGGAATCTACTGGTATTATCATCCTTTTGCATCATTTTTTCCAACAACTCCACCCTTTGAATTCTGACAGTGTCTAAGCCCAAAATATTACCTTTAGAATCTTTTAAAAATTTATTCCTAGGGTTAGAAATCTCCCTAACCTCTATGTTATTGGTATCATCGCCTTTATCGATAGTCTCCTCCATGTCTTCTTCATCATCCTACCCATCCTCATCCTATGAATCATCATTCTCCTCCTCCTAGCTATCTTCCACTTCCTCCAACTCTGTTTCCTCCTCCTCAGTAGACTCACCACCAAGGCTATCTGGCACTTCCTCAAGTGAAGAAATCTTATCATCCCTAGCCGCCTTCTTACCCTTACTATCTAGAGACTCCTCCACATTTTTATTTTTCGAACTTTTAGATTTTTTACTATTGCCAAAACTTTTCGATGTAGCCAAAGCAAGCCAAGTCGATCTTTGACCCACCAGAGTAGAACACTCAAGGCTATTATCATTTTCATTAGGTATCATTATAGTGTTGGGGTCATCCCCCAATTCATGAATTAGAATTTTTCACTTTTTGTTCACAATAGGAGCCATGGGGGCCGCTTTATATTTTTCTGGGGTGACTTTGAGAAAGTCCGACCAAGGGGTGTCCGTAGGAATGGGGGCAATTTTAGCAGAGTCATTAGTCGGGGAATGGGGCCTACTTTCTATAAGCTCAATTTTAATAGAACTCTTGGGAGTAGGGCTTTCAATCAGCTTAACGAAGACATTTCTTTGCGATGAAGTAGTAAGGACATATTTGCATATCATACAAATTAGGCCTTAGTGTAACGGGGGGTTTTCTCCATTTGTTAGGCTTGGCTCAGAGAAGAAAAAAGGAAGAACAAAAGATTAATTTTCTCAAGATGACGAATATGGTTCATAATCTGAAAGTGATATCCATGGATAGATTGGAACTGAACTTCCAACGTAAAATATTTCATAGCAAAGAAGCAAACATTATGGTACGGTGGAGGAAGTAAAACCCTAGAGTACCCATTTTGAAATCTCTCAGCTTTTTCTTTGTCCTCAAAAAACTTTTCAATATAAGTTTGATACTTGTCATTGCTTACCTTAGCCACCTTCTTCCCTTCATACACTAGCCTTGTCATGTTAGATATGAGATTAACATCAAACTTAAAATGAAGACCACATAGCTCAACCTCCCCATCCTTCCAGGTGTTCAAAAATTTGTAGCTCAACTACTCACTATAACCTTCCATGGAAACAAAATAAGGGGTAAACCCAACCCACTCAAACAAACCCCATAGCTTCACATTCTTTCTCAAGGAATCAAATTGAATCGGCTCTGTCTACTTCCTAGGGACACCCATGGTTTTCTCCTTGGTAGAATAATTCTTAGGAAGAAGCAAAAATTCGTCCTGACGGCCTTCCTCGTTCACGACTATAACAACAAGTAGTTCAAAAACTTTAGTTTTGATTGAAACTTGGTGATTTTTTCATTTGTAGGAATAACAACTTGAACCTTCTGGAAGCATGTTTAAAATAATCAATCAAAATACATAGCCAAATATCATAATTCCAGGTCCTTTCATAATGAATACTAACAACTCCGCCACCTTTATGAGCCATGATTACTCTTTTTTTATTACCTTCCTTTGCATCGGAAAAAACACATTTCAAAATGTCTTTTCCAAAATCAAATGCAATATTTTTTGAGATATGAATAATGATCCCTATATCCTCACTAACACTTTTCTTTTTAGCACACAAGGTTTCCAAAATAATCTATCCTTTCTGCCCCATTCTATTTAAATCTTTCATATTTGGAGTACCACCTCCTTTAAAATTGTACTTCCCAATCCATCTTATTAGCCTACCCAATTGCCACCCAAGAATGATGGCAACCAACTTGACAGCTAGACAACACTTCGAGCCTCTCTTTTTAATTATTACCATTTTGTCCATGATCATTTAAATCGCTTTCTCTATCCTTAGCAATACTTTCCTTAATTTGGTTTGATAAATTGTAGAAGTCCCAATAATTTAAAGCATCCTGCCTAAAGCCAAAATTTTCTAAGGCATGGACAACCTTATTACCTTCCCTAAAGGTATGGCATATCTTGTAACTTTGAAAATATTGCAACATATTTTTGCAATCATCTAACAGATCTTTTATCTCCCAAGGTTCCTCAACTTTATCATTTAAATAGTCAATTATTAATTTGGAATCACCCTCCACAATAACCTTCGTGTAACCATGATCTTTAAGATAACCTATTCCTATCCATACATCATAAGCCTCTGCCAGATTATTTGTTCTTGTTCCCAGGCCCTTGTTGTATCCAACCACATAGATACCACGATCATTTCTTACAACCCCACTAGCCCCCACTAGGCCTGGATTCCCTTTTGAACATCCATCAAAGTTACATTTGATCCACCCAGGGTCTGGAGGGATCCATATAGTACTTTTCCTAATAACCTGTTTAGCCTAATTAACATTATTAAAATCCTAAGAGAGGCCCCATTGTTGCTTGATTCTCATTTCTTGATATGAAGGCCCTTTTTTAGCGGGGGGGAAACTTGCAACTTGATATGTTCTCTTGAATCTATTTCTTGATAGCCATGCATAGATCTTTACTGCTCTTAGCAGGATCCCTGAAAACCCTATTATTCCTCTCCTTCCACAAACCCCAAGTGAGGAACGAGGGAACTTATCTCTAGAGGTCAAAAATTATATTGTGATCTAGTAGGGGCTTATACTCCAGCATTCAACAAACATTTTAACTGAAGGAGGGAAAACCCAGTCAACCATCAAGCTCTTAAGAAAAAAATCCCAAACTTCCTAAGCATAAGAACATTGAAAGAGCAGATGCATAATTGTTTCTTCCTCTTCATTACATAGATAACATCAATTAACTAAGTACCATCCCCTTTTCTTAAGATTATAAATTGTAAGAATCCTTCCATGCATCACTGTCCACCAAAAGTAGTTAATCTTGGGGGTTAAGTTCTTGCTCCACACATTATTCCAATTGAAGATTCCTAATTTGGAAGGTTACAAGTCCATAGTCTCATAAGTTGATTTAAGAGAAAATCGCCCAAAGGCATTTTTAGTCCAAATCCATTCATCATTCCTATTTCTTAAGAAAAGGTCAAGATTCCCAATCTACCTCAAAAGGGAGGCCAAAGCGGCATCCCAATTCAACTATCTACCATCTGGGTATGTGCAAGATAATGATGGGCCAAAAAGTGGCAATATGGTGGGTATTTGTAGGGTATGTGGCTGACGACTTTTTTTTAACCCAAAATTGATGAAATGAAAAGGGTTTTTAAAGGATATTTTCAGCTTTCCACCAATATAAATTATGATTTACTTTGAATTTAATAAATAATTATTATCCATTTTCTATTTGAATTATGACTAAAGTCTTGACTGATAGGCTGATTGAAAAACATCTATAGCTTTCAAAAGGTATCACATTTTTGGAATCCAAAACATGCATCACATTCTATGCTTCACATACTATAATATTAAAAAAAAATAAAAAATCATGAAGTTTTCACCAAGTCAAGGTGGTCAGACATACAAGTTTTTATATATTTTTAAAGTTGTAATAATAAATTCATAATTAATTGTTTATTTGGAAAAAAATTATAAAAAAATATGCATCACACCTGGTCATGAGTCCTCTACTTATGTCTAAAATCCTATAAAAAAATATTATCATTTTATTGTGGTTAGGGTGGTCAGATAGACACATACATCTTATTTTTTCCCTGAAATTTAAGTACTACTGCATTGAAATTTCATATTTTCACCAAATAGATTTAAAAAAAAAACCTTGTAGTTTAAAAACTAAATTCAATTTGCTACAGATTCTCTTCTTACATATTTTTGAAATAATATAGATAACTTATCAAATTTTTACGTCAAGTTGCCTAACTCTAATTTTTCTGAATTTTTTGCCACTTAAGGGTTTGTTTTCTCCATGATGATCCTGCACATACCCATCCCTAAGAACAACAACATTCATATAGTTCTTGAAATCAATCCATTTTGGTCTCGAATCATCCCAATTTAAGTAATTTGAGACCTT
This sequence comes from Sequoia sempervirens, assembly GCA_007258455.2. NCBI lineage: Eukaryota > Viridiplantae > Streptophyta > Pinopsida > Cupressales > Cupressaceae > Sequoia > Sequoia sempervirens. The sequence goes on along the minus strand of VDFB02222295.1, from coordinate 26,747 downwards.
TTTTCCAATGCTTCTTTTTAATCTGATTCTAATCTACTATAGGTTGTCACTGGCAGACAAAGGAGCACATGTGGACCAAACATCCTCCCAAAATTCATTGCTAACCCCATTTCCAATTCTCATCTTCACTCCTTTAGTTAGAGTGCCTCTCACCTTAAGCAGGTTATTCCAGAAGACAGAACTATAGGGAAGTTACTTGTTCCCAAGGAAACAAAAAACATCCTTATTACCCAAGTATTTAGCCCTTAGAATTTGAACCTAATTTTTTTCTCCTTCTGGAAGAAACCAGCCCATTTAAGCCACAAGAGCTTTATTGAACCTTTTTATTCTTCTTATCCCCAATCCTCCTTCCAACTTCGGAGTACAAACAATCCCATCTAACAAGTGCAGTTATTTTCCTTTCTTCCACTCCTTACCATAAGAACCTCCTTTGAATCATTTCAATTTTCTCAGCAATATAGGAAGGAATATTGAAAACAGAGAGATAATAGACTGGTATATTTTGTAAAGAGGCTTTTAAGAGCTAAATCTTCCCAACAAAACTTAACAATTTTCCTTTCCACCCAGCCAGAGCTTCTTCTGAATCTTTTCCACAATATAATTCCAATAGTTACTTGTTGGGATTTCTTGAGATTAGTGGTAATCCCAAGTAGGTAGCTAGCAAATCAACCTCTTGATAGCCTAAAATACTTATCAGCTTATCCTTAACAATCTGGCTAGTATTGAAAAAATAGTTTTTACTCTTTTGGTAGTTGATGTATTGGCCAAAAACCTTAGCATATTTGTCAAGGATCACTTTCTAGTGTTTCTCTTCCAATACAGAGGCCTCCCCCAAGAGGATGGTGTCATCAATGAACTAGTGATGTGAAGCAAGAGAAAGGGAAGAAGTAGCACAAAAATCTTTCAAGGCCTTACTAAGAAGTTGTTTATGGATATTGTGACCTGAGGCTTCAACCACAATGATAAACAAATAAGGTGACAATGGGTCCCCCTGTCTCAGTCCATGACCAGCAAAGAATCCTTGAGCAACCCCATTAATCAAAACAAAATAATTAGGAGAAGTGACACATGATATGATCAAGTTAAAAAATTTACCTTTGAAACCAAATTTTTTAAGAACAACAAATAGGAAATTCCAAGAGACCTGGTCATAAGCTTTAGAGATATCTAGTTTTAAAGACAAACCCTTTTTGGTTAACAACAATTATTTTATTCAAGACTAACTTTAATCTATTAACCATAATCTTAGAGTAGATCTTATAAGTGGTGTTACATGAACTGATTGGTCTATATTCATTCATTGAGGCAACTTAATTAGTTTTAGAGATAAGCGCAATAAAGGTGGTGTTCATCTGATTTAAAATCCTTCCCGACCTCAAGAAATCCCTAACAACATTGAACATTTTAGAGGAGACAGTATCCCAATAGACCTAAAGGAAACTTGGAGGGAAGCCATTTGGCCCTGGCACTTTGAAGGCTCCAAAAGAGAAAACAACCTCCTTAACTTCACTCATGGAAACAACTTTAGACATTTCATTTAAATCCTACTCATATAGGTTTTACAAACTTAGTGTGCAAACCTAAAATGGAAAGAGGCAATGCAGTGACCTAGAATGAAATGCAATTTTCAGATTCTAACAATGCAATTTATTGATTACACAATGCAATAAACTAAAAATGAGATGTTGTAAATGCAATTTTAAATTTTGACAATGCACTAAATGAAGCAAACTAAGCTAGATTTAATGAATTTAATGAAACAGAAAATTAGAAAACTGAAATAGAAATGTAACACCATAAAATAAAAGCATAAAACAAAGATTTTAGATTCCAGAAAATTGAGATCAACAACTAATCAGGGACTCATTAACCACTTTGGGTAAATGGGTCCTACATTAGGGTTTTTGAAATGTTTTTGACTGATTTTTAAGCTTTTTTCAATGAGTTTAAGATTCCAAAAAATGTAGTTTTAGATTTGATTAGGGACTCATTCGTCACCTTGGGCGAATCGGTCCTGGATTAGGGTTTTTGAACTATTTTTGATTGATTTTAAAGATTTTTTCAATGAGATTCAGTTTCAGGTCTATAACAATAACTTTCGGTTTCAGTTTTCTACAAATGTACTATGAAATGCAAGTTGAAAAGGTAATAAATGATGAATTACAAAACCTAGTTTAATATACAACTTTTTTAAAATTTTGAAATGCAATTTTGTTTTGATTTTGAAATGTAATTTTATATGATCTAAATGATATACAAGATGACTGATTTGTTTTTGTATTTTTTAGATTTAAAAGAATGCAATTCTAAAACCCTAGATGAGATGCAAATTTGAATGCAAAGTAGGATACCCTAAATGAGATCTAATTCAATGCAAATGGATGCAAATGAATGCACGATCTAACCTAGGATGAGAAGAAAGACTCCAAGATAAAAAAAAAACTACAATGTTCAATAAGTCAGGTTCACCATTATGAAACATAGAAAAATAGGGTTTAATAAAATGAATTAACAAGATGATAAACCACTAGGTTTTTCTAAGGTTTCACTCAATTATGAGGGCTAAAATGCATAAATAACAATAAAAAATCCATCCTAACTATTATAACAACAATAAGGGAGGTTTTGAAAGGCTGAAACAATGTGTACCTTGCTGAAAAAGTGTTTTTTTGGAGGTCACTGAGGACTCATTCGCCTAAATTGGTGAATGGGTCCCTATTAGGTTTTCTGAAAACCGACTTCTAGGTTATGTTCTTCAATGTCTACACTTCTAGCTCCCAGGTGACCAGCTCCCGAAATTTTGAAACAAATTTTGTAGCTTTGTTTTCATGATCTTGCAATGTAGATGACAAATTCACAACTTTTCAACTTTGGAAATTTTTGTTTCAATCTTGTTCTCCACTTGATCTTCAACCTAAAACCCACAATCACACATCAAAGAGGAGAAAATCTTGTTGATTGTTAGGGAATAGGGGTTTTCCTTGGTCAAACCCTGTTTAGGTAATTAAACCTTGTGATGAAATAATGAAATATGAACATGAAACATGAACAATGATACCTTGGATGATGTAGACTTGGAATGTGAATCTAAAAAATAATATGAAGTGGTCATGAAGAATGTAGATCTTGATCTTGAATTAGATGTGAAACAATGCTTAACATAGTTTTCTAGGATTCAAACCTTGCCAAGTTAAATGTTATGCAATATTATTAATGAATGTCGAGATTTACCCCTTGAAAAAAGAAATAAATAAAGCTTGGATTTGAATTTAAGGGGGCCAATTAATCTCTAATTAACTTCAATTAATTAGTAAATCCCTAGACTAGTGTGAAAGTGTAAGAAAACAATTTACAACACCTTAAATAAGGCACAATTAAGTACATTTTATCATTAATTAATTATTCCCAAACTAAGCATGAAAAAGGGTTACTTTTTTCGATGCTACAAGAAGATTATTTTCAACGGTTTTAAAATTATCTATGAGAATGCCACATAGAACTTTATTATAATTGTATTAGATTATACAAAATAATAAGATAGATGTGAGTCTCATACCTTACATATATATATGTACCTTACTAGAACTATTTTAGATGAGACCTAAGATGATGTGGATCAATTGTGGAACCTTATTATAAATCTCTATCTTACACCATTAAATTATCATATTTTTCATGAAACAATTGGATGATTCATTATTTTTGGAACTTGGAGAGTTTACATAATGTTAAATTTCTTCTTTAAAAACTCAAAAACTATTTATTGGGAACATGATCCTCTCATACTGTAAAACATCACCATCATGATTGACCATGCTGAAAAGAAATTTGTCATCTATAGTGAAGAATTCATTAAAAAATTATTGAATTGAAGGTATTATTTTAGTAGGTAAATAATATGATACCCACTAAATCTATCTATTGGACATAGAGTCAACTTGTTCAAATTTTTAAAATTAGTGCAAGAAAAGATATTTTCCATATATTTCTAAGAGAATCCATGAGATTTTTCTATTCTTGGTTGTTGTCAAGTTGATCTTATATATGGTTTTATATCACCATTCAATCTCCTTGGTATTCTAATTATAAAAATATTGCATTCTTGTTAGAACATTTCAGCACTATTATTGAATGGCAAGAGCAATCCCTATTACACTAGTAGTTTAATATGGGCCTAAAAACCATAAAATATTTACATCACAACATTTATTTGTACACTAAATTCCTGATTCAATTTTTCGTTATCCAATAAATCATTCACCTTTTGCATCATAGATCTATTAAATTACTTTTCATCCTTGTGGTAACCAACTTGACAATGTTGAAACTATAGAGCCACCAAATGTCAGATCACACATCATAAATAATGCAAGATGGCCTTTTTATAATATAATGAACCTCCCTTTTTACCATCTTATTTAATATAATATAAATATCCATGAATTGTAAGGAAGGAACTTGAACAATTTTACATATTCTTCAATTTGTTTCCAATAAACATTATAGTTAGTCTTAATGAGTTCAAGGGATCTCACTGATAGCTCCAACTCCTCAATTTGTACATTCAATATCATGATCTCTTCCTTTGATTATTCTATTTTATTTTCAAGGTCTTCTCTCTTTTTGATTAATTCCTATATAGTTTGAGTTTAGACATGTCCACTCAATTATATAGTATATTCATATGGTAATTTTTATTTCTCATTTTCTACATCAGGGAACTCAATTTGTAACCTTGAAACACATGGTGGATTTCTCTTAAGTCACTTATTACATATTATCTCATCCAACAATTTTTATTGCATATTTATAATGGCCTTCTCCATGAATTTTTTTCTTTTCATTGTTTTCAATTCCATGTTTATCTCACTCATCTTAGCCTAAGTATCTTATAGTTGATTCTATGATTTTATGTGTCCTTAGCCTTAATGGATTTTATACTACTACCATTAGATATCCATTAAGGAACCTAATATTCAACTCAAATGATTTTTTTTTTGTTTCACAAATTTAAAGCTCGAAGGCTTTATTTGGAAGCTTTTTCTCCATGGAGATCAATGAAGTACTCAACACATTTGTGCCTTCTTGTATTAAATGTTATCTATCCATCCTCGGGCCTTGCTTATTTGATTTTTATTCTAACCACCTTTTTTAATTAGTGATTGCATATATTCCTTAGGATCATCAACCAAAGGAGTGAAATGTGCATGCATGACATCATTTGTAGGTTTCTAATCCATTCTCATTGTTCTTGTTATAGGTGCAACATCTCAATTTGGTTTTCGTTTGCATTCCTTGTATTGATTGACCACTTGGTGCATATGTTATTTTTGATAAAAATGTTGAAATAGGTTTTAAGGGACCATAAAACCCTATTATATAAGAAATAGGACATTAACAAAAAAAATATAGAATAAACATGAAAATGCACCAAAGCTATACAAAAAATACATAAAATAAAAAACAAAAAAGAATGGAGACCTATAGATTGTTCAACATTTGACAACATCCAATTCCTTTTGATAAAATATTTCATGTAGGTCAATAAAATATTTTAATTCTCCCTTTTCTTCCTCATAGTTTTTTTGATGTTTTGAGTTCTAGAGGTTGTGCCGCTCTTACTATCTTTACCAACCAAAACAAGAGCCTCAAAAAATTTAATAGATCATTAAATAGATTATTTTTTGAGGATCTTAATCCCCATTTTAATATTATAAATGGTGTGCTTATTGATATATTTTACCCTATTTAGATTGTTCTTTATAATATTTATGTCCTATTCTAGCATTAACACTTTGGTATTGTGATTTTCTAGTTTCTAATTAAACTCCTCACCAATGTTAACAAAATTTTCCCTTTGTTCACTACACTGTTGAACTAATATATTTACTTGGGGATGAATCTCTAGTTTTAGAAGATGATAACATCTTCCTCAGTCTAAATATGCATTTCCCCTCCTTGTTTCTTCTTGATTAAGGATAGTTTGATATTGATCTTATCTATTTCAACAAAAACTATTTAATGAGGCAATATTGCAACTCAAATACCTCTTGCAAGGTCCTTATGTTCTAGATCACTAAATTCACCATATTAGAAAATTCTTATGATGATGAACGTTTGACCATAGGTAAGGACAATTCCTCTAGTAGAATAGGAAAATGATAAAAAATAATTAGGAGAAAAGAACCCCCAACAAAGGGTTTGTGGAAGGTCTTAACATTCCTTTTTCCCTTAATATTTAACTCATCCATTCTCTTTGGGTTTTTCTTGAATATTTCCACCTTTCTTCTTTGATTTTCCTATTTTTACCACATGAACATGTGGATGATATTTGATAAATCTTGGGCCTCTTCCTTTTACCTCCCCTCAAACTACAAATTATTTTATAGCTTCTTTTCATAATATTTTCTTCTTCTAACTTTGTAGTATTATCCTTGGAAGAGGACTCCTTATTTTCCAAATTTATATTAGATTCTTTCTTATAATTCTCTAAGTGTCATCCATAGGATCTTCAAAATCCCTAGAGTTAGAATCAAAATACTTAACCACTCTTTTTATCTTATCATATTTCCTTTTAAACTTTGATTATGACTCACAGAACTTGTTTCTCTTACAAAGCCCACATTGATTAAATTAACCATTGGTGAACGGGTAGCACACCAAGGGCATGTATGTAGTATTTGATATATTTTTTAGAGAAGAAAGAAATTAAAATGGAACGAAGCCTAGTCTTTTGAGTCTAAATTGATTTAAGATGATGAAATGATAAGAGTAAACAAACTTAAGTCTTCCCTCTAATATTATGTACATAATATAGTGAGAACTGCATCCCAATAGGGGCCTTAAATATATCTTTATATGTCTAGAATGGAGTTTTTTCATGATGCTTTACTAAACTAGAAATAGCATAATTACCTATTCACCTATATTTAAATATTTTCAGCCCCATTAAAGAGACCATTGTAATATTTAACCAATTTAGTGAAATTATTGGTCTAACTTCCTAACTTAATTGTAAATGAAACCATCAAGTCGCTTTTGTCATCTCTTAAAGATCCTCCACCCCTTGCTACACCTAGATTCTATTTATATTCTTCATCAAAAGTAAAATTGAACCAATTAGAGGTATGAAGAGACCAAGTGGTCTTGGGCCTTTTGGATTTAAAATCCTTGAAAGGAAATGAGATTAGGATTTTTTTAGAAGTTTGAAATCAGTATGATCTTATACCATCATATTCACTCTCAAGCCTTATTTAGAAATAATTTTTAAGTTTGTAAATAAATGCACACATTTTACTTACCCAAAAGATAAAGTATATCATCAATAAGAATTCTAATTCCCACGCCAAAATCCTATACCAATTAAATACCTCAAAATAAGATTCTTTCATCCTCATAAGCTACAAATATTAAAAAAAAAAAATACTTAGTTTGAATGCCTCCATACCTTCAAATTTCACTTTGCATGCTCAAAATAGCTAAAGATAATGTGCCATTATGTGAAAGAATAGACATGTGTGAGTTGCATGGTAGACTTTGATTTCTAGCACTCTTATTTTTCATTTTCCCATACCAAAAATGGAATGATTAGGGAATTGAATGCCATCCTCATACAATATGCCACAAAATTGAAATAATATTGAATAAAAGCCATCCCAATCTAATTTTGGATTCCTAAAGCCCGATTTTTTTTTCTTTCTATAATTTCATCTACTAAAATTTGATGGTTATTTATAATATGTAATATTATTATATTGATGATAATAACATATTACTTACATCTATGTATATATATGCATGTACATATCATTCATATATATATATCACTACATAGTGATTGTAGAACAAAAAGAGGTTAGAATCCACAATACATGGTATTGGTATTGAGATTTCAAGTCTTATAAATATATTTTATATGTATACACCACTGAACATTATCTTTGTTAAAGTATTCTTATGTGCTATGAGAACACTCTACCAACACACAACAGATACTCTAAACATATTTTAGTTGAATGTGAACACGATATAATTATATATGTTCTTTCAAGACATGGCTCAATATTTGGAGAAGACTTGTTTCATAAAATTGCCAAAGGGTATATGTTTGTTTAGGAATTACTTCTTTGGATTTTTAGTTTTATATATTTGAAGATTATTCTCTTCAGGTATTTGTGATTATCGTAGATTAGGGAATGGTTCCTTTGGGGAAACTTGAGGATTGAGGGATAATAATTGTATTATTTTATGGATGGTATGGTACTGGTATTCTAATTCACGGTTTGTTTTCCTTTGGAGCAGCTTAGAATTTTAGGTAATCCATTTATTAAATCCCCATTATATGTTTAGTATTTTAAATTCTGGAGATGAAAATATATAATGATTTGGTTCATATTTTTGTCATATGTAGATTTCAATGTAGTTATTGGGGCATATTCATAGTGTTGGGAGATTAGAGTGTTGAAATTAGTCTTCAAGTTCATAGTTGTTTAATCATTTGATCATCATTTTTTATTGGATTGTTTTATGTTTAATAGCATATTTCTTTACACATTTATAGATTCTGATTTACAAGTTGAAAAATCCATAGAAGATGATGATGGTACTATTTTTATCACTTAGTTATAACTATGGTCAATGAGGATATGATCATCCCTTGAACTAGTTCAACATTTTATGTTCTTAATTGGGGGCAGATTGTAATCATAATGAAACTAATTTAATTCTTATCTGAGAATTTTATTCTTTAGATTACTAGATAACACTAGTCCAAGGATAAAGATAATTTTTTGAAGGAACAACCAATGCTTAATTTTAAATATATACATAATGATGAACGCTTTTTCAAATAACATAAGCTACTTTTCTTATTACGCCGAAGGGATTACCTATTTGAGAAGAGCTGGGCTAGTTTCACTCATCCACAGCGCAGGCTCTTGGAGAGGCGATGGGAGACGACGGAAACCATCCGCACTATTGAATTTTTACTGATTTTCATTCGCCAATTCATTCTGCCTTGCAACTTGCAATAATTTCGAACAGTGCTTGTAATTTGCTTTTTGGTTTTCTTGTCGCCCGCCTTATTCACTTTAAATGAAACATGATAATAGATTTTGAAATGATTCATCATTTTTTTGTGTTGGCGATTTTAAAATAGGCTGAAATTGTGCCCAATGGGAATATTTTATGTACTATGTGAATATATTTTGGTCACACGTATTGGTATATAAAATCTCTTGGTTTCAAATTGAATTTTAATGAGCTTAGTTTTTTCAAACTGTGGCTATAGGGTGATTGCATTGGCATTGGGGGACTATGTAGAAGGAGCCACCATTGTCTTTCTTTTTACGTTGGCGGGATGGGTTGAATCTGGATTTGCTGAGAGGGTTAAGATATTTTTGTTTGAATTTGCATTTGTGTCAGTGAACTTCTCTTAATTTAGAGGATTTAGTAGTTGAGCACCCTAATTTCATGCTTCTAACTATCCTATGTGGAAATTTTAAATCACTCCCAATATTTTACAGCGGCTTACTTGGCAAGTCCCCTGCTTATAACTAAGGTTTCAGGGCCACATCATCAAATATGATGCCACATCAGCATGCTTTTTGTCAAGGTGTTCAAAAAGGCCCAAAAAAAAAGTGAGACCAATACTTACGCATTCACAGCATGTTTTATAGAGTGCTGATGTGGCATCACATGATTGGTTGCTTTTTAGATCAAAGGAATACATTTTGTTTAATTATGGGTAGTCATCATCAACACTAACAACTTTAAAGTCACAACTTTTGATCCAATGTTGATAAAAATATTAGACATTATATAAACAAATACTGTCACAACTAGTACTTGGGTACTCTCCCCTATTTGGTTTTTTAGAGCCAAAAGGCTATATCGGCTGTGATCAATCTGGTACCTCAAACTACTGTGATCAAGGAAATAGGGGCAAAAATGGCCTGTTAAGGCTGTGGAAGTTAACACCGTTTTGCCTGTGAAAGCTGGCAAAAGCATTCCTCTAGATGGCCCTGTTATATCTGGTACAAGTTTTGCACATGAGAGTAGCTTGACAGGTGAATCCGAAAGGATATGCCATAAATTACTAAGAAATGCAGGGTATTAAAGTGTAAGGACTATAGCCAAGGCAGAGGACTCTAGAGTGGCAAAAATGGTGAAGCTTGGGGAAGAAGCCCAAAACCAACAGTCCCCCACAAAGCAGTTTTTACAATGACTTGCCAAGTACTGTACCCCAGGTACGTTGTGTTAAAAAAAAACCCGAGAGAAAGTTTCATCAAATTTTAATTATATCCTTGATTGAAGAAACCAAGCCACATCCCAGAGCACAGGGGGACTGGACGCTATAGCAGGCTGGACGATATCTCCCTGAGACCACTCTACTCACTGCCTCAATCTCATCCATAAAACATGCACAAAATAGAGGGATTTTAGGGGGTAGAAAAATATATCACCTGGAAATCCAGAACAGTGGCCAAATTGATAACGAAATCACAACCTAAAGTTGCCATGTTGCAAAAGATCTGCTTTGAATAGTTGGAGTCTTTCTTTGGCTTCCGGAAGGGATAGCAGATGACTATTCTTTGCTGGGTTTTCTACAGGAGATTTAAAAATAAACAGTTAGTCAGAGGTTTTGAGGAATGTCCAAACACTTATGGGGAGAAGAGGTAGGTGTTCTAAGGGTATTAGATGAATTTAGATCCTACCAAAATGTCTTGTTCGCACATGCCCAATTCATTATAATGTGAGTGAATGGAAATATAACTTAACCCAAATGGGATCCAAAATGGTAATAGTGTTACTTATTTTTAACAAAAGGTGTAAGTGATCTGTCAAGCAGAACAATGTGATTGTATATGTGTAATTTGTTGTATCTGAACTTGTAGCAGCCATATGGGGAAGTATGATAGGAAAAACAAGGTCTGAGTGTCTCAAATCTTCACATGGTAGAGTAGTGAGGATGCTCTAGGGTGTTAGATTCCACGATGGTCCATCGTGCTTGATTTAGAGCCAGCCCTTTTCATTGATCACACTAGGGGAGAGGGGCCCATAATGGAGCAGGGTTCAATAGTGGGGATAGAAGTAGTCCTTAGTGGGCCCCATACTGGAGCATTTTAATATCCAATTGCAAAACATTTTTTATCCATAAATTATGCAAAGTGACAAATCATGTGATGCCACATCAGCACACCATTAAAACATGACTTAGTGCACCACTATCGATCTCACTTTTTTTTTGGGTATTTTTGGATACCTCAACAAAAAGCATGATGATGTGGCCCTAAAACGAAATATAGAAGCACATGAGTTGCCAAATAAGCTGTTGTATAGAATTGGGAGTGATTTGAAATTTCCACATAAGATTTTGAGAAACGCGAAGTTAGGGTGCTCCACTATAGGCCCCTCTCCCCTACGTTTCCACACAATAAACAATGTATTATGTGGGAATTCTATTTTCATGACTTCTTTTTCCTTTCATCTTTTATATTTTTATTCATTTCATATTCAATTGTATGCATGAACTTCTCTATCTTATGTGGTTTTAACTTTTAAGCATTTTCTTTCAAAATAATAAGTATTATACTGCTTTCAGTCATTTGTAAGCTAGAATTCATCTTAGTGATTTGTTCATTAGAATATCTTGGTCTGTGAACTTATAAGGATATTCCTCAATCAACTCTCTAATTATAGATTTCTTACACAATGGTTCTAGTAGTCCTTCGATAATTGATTAACAAGCACAAAATTACACAAAACTAGCCTATCCAACTAAATATGCAAGGCAATACATTCAAGTATGGAAAAGAAATGAAAAAATAATAAAATTTAGACACATCCAATGACCAAAAAATAAAAAATCATCTTCACAATCATGATCATGATCATGGTATTTGCAAAGAGAACCATGGCCATGAACACAATCACAATCATAACCATTACCACAACCATGATCATGACCATGACATCGCCATAAACATGAGCAAGAGCAACATGAACATTATTTTGATGTGGTGAAATGTAGTGCATGCATTCATCATGCAGTAATTTTCATAGAGTTTGGGTGTCTCCTCTCTATCAATTCATCTTTCCCCCCCTCTCTTTCTAGACCTCTATATCGATATCTCTTTACCTCTCTATCTCTATCTCTCCATATTTCTTCTTCCATATCTCCCTCTATCTCTATCTCATTATCTCTCCATCTCTCTCCCTCTATCTACCCTTATATCTCTCTTTACCAATTGGCCTCATCTACACCACAAAATGCAAAAAATAGATCAAAATTTCCCTAATTGACCTTCCACAACTCTTCGGCATACCCATTGCACACCAAGGTGTGATTACTAGTTTTAAGTTATTATTAGAGAGGTACTAGACATCTCTTTTTATATTGAATTACACGTTTCTCATAGTCACTTCAAGTTGATCTTTAGGTGGTTTTGAAATATGTGTAAAACCCATCATGTTAGCCCCCCTTGAGTTATTGATTCTTGTGGTACACCCAAATATTATGGTATCCTTTTTGAATATTATTTACAGACCATACATATAAGGTATTTTAAAATAAATTATGATTAAATTTTCATTTAATGGGTTGGTCTATGCTTACATCACACATGTATGAGTGGTATGTAAATAAAGGTAAACCTTTCACCATATTTCTCCAAATTCATTTTATTTTTACCATAGGAATCAATGCAATCTTATTTTAAGACATATATATTTAGTGAGAAAGTAGGCTTATATTTGGATTTATTCACTCTCTATTTTAGGAATACCTAACAATTTTATATCTCCTTTGTATTTTATTCAAAAAAATTTCTATTTATATCTATGAACTTATATGGATTCCCTTCAAAAGAACTTTATTTTAGCCATCCAAAAATCATTAAAACCAACATGTTTAGCTTATTTTTTCATAAATTTAATGCATGTAAACATATTTATTATTTTTTGAGCTTATTATTTTTTTTTTTTGGATATTTTTAGTTTTTTTTTTTTTTTAAACTGTTTAGACTAAAATTGAGACACAATATTATCCTTCTATTTTGTTTAGAAGGATGACCTATTTTATCATGGTGTCTTTGATGAGGAACATGTCATATAAAAACTAGAGGAGGGTAATATTTGATTTGACATTACTCATAATTTTAACAATCACGCAAAGTATTAAAGATATTATAGTACATTCATAAAGCTTCCATCATGATTATGCAGATAATGGGGAGAGTGGAGCTCTTTTCTAACGACCTCTTTTATGAATGAGGAATATCCCTTGAGAATCATTAATAAGAACAAAAAGGTGAGGTATAATATAACAATGAGAACTGTTGCCAAGTATTTCTAAAAAAATCTAAACCTACTTAGAACTTAAGTGTATAAATTTTTAAACAACGATATTGTATACCTTCAAAATAATAATTGTAATAGGACATTTTCTTTTTACTTTAGTTTGTTAATATAATTTCATTAGTTAAAAGGGCCACCAAGAATAAACTTCTTCTTAAAAAAGCTTTGTTCCTCTTATATACCCTTACCTCAAATTTCCCTCACCTTGTAGCCAAAATTTTAAAGATTATGTAAG